>VZTV01047554.1:0-11380 GCA_013400875.1 Anhinga rufa
AACCTAAATTATCCTATGATTCTGTGATTTATGTCCGGGAAGAAGCAGTGGGAGTTCATTAAGTAGCCTACTCAACAGTGAAGCACGTTGTTGCTTTTCAAACTGCCTAATGTCCACTCCAAGATTCAAAAAGAGCGAATTAATGGGGAGGTATAGCACAACAAAAGACAACCTTGCTGTCCTAGAGTTCAGCCCTGATGGTCTTTTACTTCAGATACAACCCTTCCCACTGTCACACCAGTGAGTTAGCAATTTTTTAAAAGATTTTCATTCCTGTTTTACTTTTTTTGTCTTCAACCTAGGGTGCTGCTAGGTGATTCCTTAGCCAAGAAAAAAGATCCTGCTAAACTCAAAAGGCTCAGAAACTTTGGAGCCTTTTTTTTCCTCCCCCCGCCAAAAGTCATGACTTTGACAAGGCATGATCTTGATGTTAGTGAGTATTCCTACAGTCTAATAATCTTCACACTGTAATTCCCAAAAGAGTAACTCTTCAGCCGTTTCATTTGTATCTCTTGTCTTTCTGGGCCATTTGAATTGTTCTCCTAAACGCTACATTAAGAAGGAAAATTAAAAGTTTTCATAATGCATTTCTAACAATGCAACTCAGAAAATGACTGACAGTAAGTTACAATAAAATAGCAGTGGATTCTTCTTTTGTTAAAACCAAGGATCTGTTCAGGAAAAGAAAGAAAGGGGGAAAAAACCCCATATGGTATGTTATCCTTACACTAAATACATAGGCTGAGGTATCAAAAAATGTTTGTGGAAGGGAAGTATAGTGCAACTTCTTTACCCTGACTCCATAACTTGAATAATTTTTAATGTATTTATAATTTTAAAAATGATGCTTTGAGTGGTTTTACACGTTTTGCTTTGCATGCTTGTGATTAAAATGTATATTTTGCATAGGAACAGTCAAAGAAATACCAGAAAACAGCTGTCCTGCTTGCATCCCTGAAAAGTTCAAACAATATTTGATAAGCAAAAAATGGACACCAAATAGGTTTTGTGAAGTAAAACTGAAGTAGTTCTCTATGTTTCATGTTTTATTAAATTGGGAGAACAATAACTGAAATAGGCCACAGGGGGTTAGCTTGGATAGAGTCTCTGCTGTATGCTTGTTCTGTGTCACTTGCAGCAGAGCTGAGGTGTCTAGGTGTTAATACAGTCTAAACACATAACAATGGCATCTGTCAGCCCAGGCCTAAAATAACAGCACCGGCTCATCAAAACACACTATACTTTGTCTATAGAGCACTTTTTAAATGCAGCTAGGCCTTTCAATGCTATCATTTTTCATCACCTCTGGTAGAGAGTCAAATTTTCCAATTCAGAACTTTATAACACTGGCATATTTCAATAAGTTTTCTTAAGAACTTACTACCTAGTACCTTCTAATGCATCTCAGACTTGGCCTGGCCAGTGAAGCTGAATGATTACCTGTTCGAGCTTTTTGCATTCTTTAAGTAAGGGCACTGACGCATAAATACTAACCTGTATGAAAGTAGTAACCACAATCATGGATTTCAGTGAAGAAAACCTCTAATGTTTCTTCAGTTGCAACATTTCCAAGGCCTAAACTTTGATTACAGAAAGATTAGAAATTGGCCTCACTGCAAGTAAGTTGAGTTCATGGTCAAAGGAGTTTCCCTTTGGATTTGTGGCTGAGGGAGAAATTTTAAGAAAGTTCATTTTCAGAACTTCAGTGCTATTCAGATGTTAAAATTCAGAGATAACTGCTCAAGTTTCAGTATGTAATGACCAGCTCCTGTTCATAATGAACACTTGGAAACAGGAGTTGGGTTTCAAAGAAGTAAACTTTGACCTTAGTTTGCCTTAAAATATTCTGTGGAAAAAAAAGATCACTTGCTGACCTAAACTGAATCTCAAAAATAAGGAGTCATGTTACATACATGCTTTGAATTATAAATGAAAAAAATAGATAAAAGAATGACAGACAACAAAAATAAAAACTAAAATGTAGTGAGAAAGGAAAGTCTGAGAATCAGAGATGAATGCAAACCAAATCACTTGGTATATGAATACACCTCCCTTGGTCTGGCCCAATGTCTGTCTGAGAGAGAGAACAAAATACCGAAAACCTAGTAACATTAAAACAAAAGATCTAATTAAATTGTGTGGCATAAATCCAGCAAAATCTGAGTATCAGAACAGTTCTAGAAAGTATGAATAGCTTGTGAAACATATAAAGGCATGAGATATTGTTTCTGCTTTTGTTGAACTAATCCTGTAATAAAAATAATATTTAATATATGCAGTAATAGGTGTCTAGACATCAGATTTTTTGATGAATACATTTTTTTCAAATAAAGTGGCTGAGATGCCATAGGTTTCTTTGAATGCTAGAGGTAAAAAAAGGACACCTTTATCTACATGGAAGTGAAGGTTTGGGGTTTTTTTCCCTCTGAATTAGTTGTATGCTGGCCTAATAAATGGCAAATTGAAATTACAAAAGATAATTTTTCCCCCCAGTTCACTAACTGTTGCCTTCCTTCAAACATTGCTAAAACATCTAGTTTGGGAAAAAATCCCAGAAACTATGTGAACTCCCTACCAATCAAGAAATTTAAGTCCATTGAATTTGGTTCTAAGAGGTCCACACCATTTTCTACAGCTGTCACACAAAATTTTATTTTTGTTCAGCAGTGTACTTACTTTACTTTCTGTTTTCATTTAGTTTGAATAAATGTATGAACCCAGACTACACAAAGAAGGAAAGAGAAAACAAGTGAGAAAAATCCTTTATTAAGATGTAAATCATGTTCAGTTAAAAACACAAAACCAAGAAGGAACATTACAGTATATTGGGAGTTAGCAATAGCATTATAAAATCTCTGCTTAAAATGTAGTAGCTCAGGAATAGTTATACTTTTTGACATGAACATAGAATATAGCCCAGTCTGTCAATTAATCCATCCAACCTTTTTCCTTTTAATCTTAACTGACTTCTCCCATTACATCACCTCCACCTCTGAACTCATCCCATCAAAGGGAAATAGTATGCTTTTAGAGGAGCAGCAGCAAAACTATCTTGTGTTCTCAGATAATGAATAATTAGTATCAGGAGAGAAGTACATTATATTTCACAGCATCAAAGACCATAAAAATCACAGACACCACTATTCTATTGGATAGAGTAGAAAGTTCTATTAGCATCAAGAGATGATTTTATTTAACTGTAACAAGACTGGGAGTTATTTGGTTCATATTTAGTGATAGCTAAAGAAAACAAGTGTAGAGGAAATGATAATCAAAGACTTATACCTTCTGTAATTCTAACAGCCATTATTGTTATTTTTCAGTGTATTGTAGTAATTTATGAATTTTCCTAAACAGTAAACTCAGTAATATACAGTAGTCGCACTAGTGAGCCTATTTGAATGAAGGAACTTCCCGTTCAAATCTGAACAGTTGGCATAAATTTGTGCTTTCTTTCTGTGGCTCTATCATAAATATTTCACAGTTGGATTGTGAGTTAGGGAGGAGCTGTCTGCCTTAAGTGTGGAAACAGGACAGAAATGAAAATGGAAAACAAATAAATAAAATAAGTCAATGTTCCTTCTTTCAAAGCTTCTTCTGAATGTCTCTTGCAACTGAAAATCTGCTTCTTTTGTTTACTGTTATGACCCTTTAGGAAGGTGAAACAAATCTTCATTTTTATTTTACATACAAAAACATTGTAAAGCAATTGTGAAACAATAAATCATAGCAAACTTTTGGAAAACTTTAAAATGAGAAATATAATTTTTTCAGCAAAGATTTTCCTTAATTTCTCCTGAATAAGTTCTTGGGGGAGATGTTTTTGTAAAAAAAAAAAAAAAAAAATTAAAGGAAAGAAATCCTATTTGTCAAAGTAGCCTGATTTGGCATGAAATGGTCTTTAGAAATGCTCTAACAAGGATTAAAATGGGATGTTGATACAGTATCTGGTTTCCTAGTGTATTGCTATTTACTTAGAAGTCTGAGGTCTAACACTGAGTTGTTCTCTGTGTTTTGTATCAGTTATAGTCTTTATCTGTTATTTTCCACTTATGAACTTTCTTACAGTTTTTTATTTAAGCTCGGCAGAACATTAAATTGATTGATGACCCCAGCTCATACTGGCAGAGTGTTTAGCTGAAAGTATTATATGGCCTTCCTAAAGTTAGCCAGCTGTGTACCCTTTCTCAGCCTGTATGTAAATAGTATGTTTTATTCACACAATTATTACTAATGATGGATTACGTTATCCATATATCTGCTTCCCCTTAGGAGGCTATAGAGAGACAGCAAACTTGAATTTGTTTAATATGAAAATTTATTTCTAGTGTGCAAAATCTAATTAAAGATATTTATACAGCAGGACTACTAGCAAACGAAGAGCCAGGGAACCAATCTTATGTCACTTATATCTAAATATCAATGAATTTTACTGCCTTGTGGGAAATTGGTAGTTTATTAAAGAAAAATGTTCTATAAAAAATTTACTTAGGCTCAAGTGTGTGATAGACTCTAATTTGCTAGTCTTAACCTCAAAAGACTAACTTACAAATAAGAGAATTAAAAACCTCTGAATATGTTCCATGTTAATTTTACCTACCTGTTTTTTATACTTTGCAGGCTGCTTCTACAAAAACAGTGTTTACTAGCAGCTGTGTACAACAATTAAAACTAAGCAGACCATTTGCATTCAGTTTTCACATACACTATGTGCCAACAGTTACCAATAATTTCCAATAGTAAGGTTTGTGTCAGGGGAATTTAAAAAAAAAAGCAAGAACCAAAACAAAACCTAAAAGTTTCAAGTTTGCTTTTTTTTTTCTGTATTTATGAATTTTCTATTAACAAAGGCATGTGTGTTTTACATGACCTATGTCTAATACAGTGTTGTGAATCTGTACAACTACCAGCCAGCAAGGCATTCCGTAATGTTAAAACGTAAAAACGTAAAAGTGTCTTCAGGAGAAAATATCCATTGAGAGAAAATGCAGGGTAGGGTCTATTTTCTCAAACGTCCTGACATCTGGTGTGGAGGGAGTGGGAAGGGGGCTTCCTAAGCAGTGAAGTAAGTAATTTTGATACACACTTTTTTTGTATTTGTATTTTAAAATCTCTTAAGTTTAAAGCTGACATGTTCCATATCTAGTGCATCATTATAGCTTTGAGTTTGATTTGCACATCATGACTTTCATGAAGCAATCTTGGGAGAAAAAAAAAAAGTCTTACAGCAACTATTTCCTCACCATGTCTAATTTTGACTGGATATGACAGTGTTTTGGAGTGGGAAGAGAGATTCTCTTCTGCAGTCTAGTCTTCCCCCATAAAAGTCTACTAATAGGAAATACCATGTGATGTCTTTATCATATATACACATCTTCCATTAATGAAACTGAAGTTTGGAATAATTTCCCACACAAAGGCTGGCATAATACTGAAAAGAGCATTTCATGCCTACTTTAAAATTTTACTGTCAACAGACCAAGAACAAAGCCCTCAGCAACAAAGTCATGGTATGATGGCAAGCATCCTCAGGTCTTCCTTGCACAATGGAAGTTATAGGCATAGGACCTATCCTTGAAACTATAGTATTAACGATGTACATCTTCAAATCAGTTAGGTGTTATGTTTCAACCCCAGAGAAATCATACTGTCAAAAGCAAATCAACCTGCACTAATTTCTAATTGCTTCTGTTAGACTAAAAAATTCTCATAAAACATTAACAAGACCTCTGTTCCAAAACACACAAAAACATTTTTTTTTTTAAGGTAGGAATATTCATCCTGTCTTAATTTGCAAGAAATTATGAAAGAGAATACAGATGATGAAAAAGAATATGCCCTGACTCACCTCTCCTGCAATTTACATTTAGAGCAGCACAGGGTATAAAGGTAAAATGTAATTTATCTGGAAATTTGATCTTAAAAAAAAAGCACAAAACTGGAAATGCTTGTAAGGCTGTAATATTTTTGCCATTATTAGTGATTCTTACTGTACACAACAGAAGGAGTAAGTCTTCCTTTAATTAGAGGTCTTGCACGAGCTTGTTAATAAAGCAGTAACTGGTAACCCTAAAATCACTGTGTTGCAAGATGACAGAGTAGCTACCAGCAATTAACATTCTCTGCCTACAGCAATACATTTTTCCAAGGAAATACCCACCTGACTAAAGCAAGTGTTATGGTGTGCTACACTGGCAACTTGGGCCAGTTATGATGACATACTACATTATGGAGCTGCTCTATGATAGTGGAGTGAAAAGCTGCAAGTGTTTTCTTCTGCAACTGAAGAGCATACCGGAAACAACGCTCACAACAAAATTAAGATCCATGAAGCATCTTCATGAGTAACAATGCTATTACCATCAATGACATATTGTCTTAAATTATTAGTAATTAGTATGCTATCCAATTGCTACTGCTCTATATAAGTTTACTGGATACATATTTTGTAGATGAAATATTCTCATCTGAAAATTCTGACCTCAGTCACAGGTTTTCTGTTGCTTTTCTCAGATCTAGTTGCATGAAATCATGGAAAACAAGCTATTATCTTAGAACGAAGTTATTTCAGAGTAAGTTAAGACTTGTTACACCATTTCCTATTCCCTGGTTATGCAAATCACATTTACATTTCAAAACTAAAATAATTTCTGACATAATAATAAGTAATTAATAAGAGGGTAATGAGGAGGACCCTAAGAACTACCAAACAGTCAGCCTCACCTCAGTGCCTAGTAAGGTGCAGATTGTCCTGGAAGTTATGTTGAAGCATATGGAACACAGGGAGGTGATTAGACACAGCCAACATGGCTTCACTAAGGCCAAATCGTGCCTGCCAGATCTAGCCTTCTGCAATGGAGTGACTGCATCAGTAGACAAAGGAAGCGCTGGGAATGTAATCTGTTTGGACCTCTGTAAGGCCTTTGATATGGTCCTCCACAACATTCTTGCCCCTAAATTGGAGAGAGAGAGTTTGATGGATGCACTGTTAGATGTGTAAGGAACTGTCTGGAAGGCCACATCCAAAGAGTCAATAGCTCAGTGTCCAGGTGGAAATCAGTAATGAGTGATGACCCTCTAGGGTCTTTACTGGGACCAATAGTATTTATTATCTTCATCAATGACATACTGGGATTGACTACACCCTCAGCAAGTTTGCAGATGAAACCAAGCTGAGTGCTGCAGCTGATTCACTAGAGGGAAGGGTCGTCATCCAGAGGGGCCCTGACAAGCTTGAGGAGTGGACCCATGTGAACCTCATGAAATTCAACAATTCCAAGTGCAACATCATGCACTTCTGTCGGGGCAATCCCCAGTATCAATTCAGACTGGGGATGAATGTATTGAGATCAGCCCCATGGAGAAGTGAGATGAACGGTGGATGAAAAATTGGACATGAGTCATCAGTGTGTGCTTGCAGCCCAAAAAAGCAATCGTATCCTGGGCTGCAGAAAAGAAGCATGGCCAGCAGGTTGAGAGAGGTGATTCTGCCCTTCTACTCCACTCTCATGAGATGCCACCTGGAGTGCTGCATCCAGCTCTGGTGTCACCAGCACAAGAAAGATATGGACCTGTTACAACAGGTCCAGAAGAGAACCATGAAAATGATCTTCTATGATCCATAAATAATCAGAGGACTGGAGCACCTCTCCTATGAAGGAAGACTGAGAGAGTTGGCATTGTTCAGCCTGGAGAAAAGAAGGTTCCAGGGAGACCTTATTGCAGCCTTTCAATACTTAAAGGGGGCTTGTATGAAAGAGAGAGAGATTTTTACCAAGGCCTCCTAGTGACAGGACAAGGGGCAAAGTTTTTAAACTGGAAGAAGGTAGATTTGTCATAAGGAAGATATTTTTTCCCATCATTGGAAGTGTTCAAAGTCAGGTTGGAAAGGGCCTTGAGAAACCTGATCTAGTGAAAGATGTCCCTTTCCATGGCAGGAAGGTTGGACTAAATGTTGAAGATCCCTTCCAACTGAAAGCATTCTATGATTCTATGATTCAGCTTCCTGTCCAGAAGGTATCTTTCCAGAACATGATTATGTTGTTTAGCTATCTAAATAGAGAGCCGGATTAGGACTTGGGGTTTGTGAGTGCTTTTTTCAGCAGCCTGATATGTACCCTTCGAAAATTTGTTTCCTTTCACCTCATTAAAAAAAAATCTTTCTATCTTAACCATTATGGTCTAGAAAATTCTGTCTTGCTAGAAAGAAAAGAAAAAGAAAAAAGTCCTGAATGCAAAAAGTTACAACTAGAACTACTTCACAACCAGACATCACTGAATATAGATAATCATATTACAAAATTCAATACACAAATAAAATCAGATATTGGATCCCCAAAGTTTTCAGACTGAAATTATGTCTGAAGGGCAAGTCCTGCTGCCTTAAGCTACACCTGACCCACTTCATTTATTAGCAAGACAGTCTAAAATGATGCATTCCAAGGTGACAAGAAATGGCTGAGATCCTCCCTCCTCTGAGCCCCTTAGGGAAGCAGCCACCTTGGTTGCCATACAGTGTTATTGGAATTGCACAGCAGTATTGCAAAGCAATCACTTGTGCTTGCATGTGCAGACATGAAATCCCCAGGCCATAACACCCTTCTATGCCTCTGTCCTGGTTCCTGTAACCTGCTCCTTCTCATTGAACTACTCAGCTTTTGAACAGAGGTACTGTGGACTCAATCAGGCTGCTGCAATAGCTAAATATGTAGACACCTCCAAGCCACATATTCAGTTCTCCCTGTCTGGAAGAACATACACTGGTTGATGTTACTCAAAAATATGATGACATTCACTTCTTTGTGTTGATTGATTTCCCATCTGAACATTCCCAATTTTGAAGAAAAATTTCTTTTGCTCTGCCATTTGTGGATAGCTCATGGTTTAGAACCATGCCCAAAATCCATGTTTAGAATCTAATTAAAAAAAAAATGACCTAATGCACCATTTGCTTTCAATGTGCAATAGAGTGCAATACGTGCAGTATGTGCTAACTATGCAGGTGTGGGAAACAAGTGTCAGATTTGGGATGCCATCCCCCAATCAGCCCTTACCCTAGTCAGCCCTTACCCACAACAGAAAACTGAATGCACCCTTTTCTGAGCTGATGCAGAAAAAACAAACATGCAAACAAACAAAAAAAGCCTAGAAAGACTGTTCCAGGGGACTGTGATCTGCAGTTTCTCTCCTGATGCCTCTTTGCAAAAGATCACCCTGCCAGCATTCTGGGTCAGGCAAGAAGAGGACTTGGGCTTCCTAAGTAGATGCATTCTGTCATGCAAAAGTTGAAATTTAGTTTGGTTAATGTGAAGACGTAACAGACAAGCTCAGATCTGAGCCGAAATTATGCATGGAATTATGCTGGAATAAATCTTCAGTAAGGCTGTTTGAACCCTAGCAATTTTTAAGCCAGGTGTTCTTTGTCAGTGATCACTTATTTAGAGCGCAGAGGAAGACAAACTATGTACCTTCATTTACCTTTTATCGCTAATTTATTATTTTTCATTCAGCTTTAGATGAGCATAATTACAAAATCTAGTTCTCCATCCTGTTTTGACTAGGCAAGGTCAAATAAGATTTGTTTAGTGCTTTATGGTTAAAAAGCCTGTCAGAGCAAGCTGATTTTATTACATTGGTAATTAATAAAAATCTGTAATATTTTTAAACAATAATAAATAAAAGCACAATTTTTGCAAAGTGAGAATGTAAACCAGGTAGGTGGGAATCCATTTTACACTAACTTGATTGGTTAGTTAAAAGTATTCACATAAACTTTAGACATTTGGGAAATTACGTCCCTAGAAGAAGTACAGGCCATTCTTAAAGTAACACTTCAAAGTACTCTTTGAGTTAATTTGACTATATGAAAGGAAAGGTGGATGAAAGAAATTTGTCTAAAATTACTGCATATTCTTATTTCACCACTGACCTTGAAGTGACAAGTTATTAATTTGTTCTTAATTTTAACATTTTACTGCATCTGTAAGTACGACCTTGTCAGCATTTTACTGGAGTTAGAGAAATAATTGTCTACATGGCAAACATATTTATGCTTTACATTTAAACAGTAATTTAAAAATGCAAAACTAATTATTCCTTTATTTCTAACCTGTCTACCTTATCTAACTATCAATACTACTTTTTCCATGAATATGGCTCTTGGCAGAATTTATTACTGAAATACAGTTGGGGATTTGTTTATAGAAGATATTGCTATAAGTACATCTCAAAAACAAACAGAAAAAACTCAAACCAAAATATTTCCTAGCACTGTAACAGTAGATCCACTGTCTGGTGAAACCAAGTGACCATTGAGACATTATGCCTCTGTTGGGGAGCAGTAGCAAAAGCCCACAGGTGAGTATAGGAGACTTGTTATGTTCCCCTACAAACACTTTTAGCAAACAGATATTTATGTGTTTTCCAGGTCAGATGCTACATCATTTTGATGACATAAAAAAGCTTCTGCTCCAGTCCAGTTTCCTGATATGTTATTCAACCTAGTTATAAATTGCCCTTCACAATTGCCCTCCAGGAATAATTCGTTTCATAAATTTTCCATTCTGTGAAAATATTCTCTTTGGAGCTCTCAACTTTCTTCCTGAATATTTCTTTGGTTGTCCCTGCTCTTCTGAGAGGAAGTGTTATTTATTCCTGTTGGCACCTTCTCTACAATGTATCAGCATCTCCCACAGCCCCTCAAATGCCTCTTTATCAAGTGAAAGAGGTGCAGAAGCCCAGCGCATCTGATCAATCTACAATAACAATTTCCTTTTTAAGATCAGCAACCAGAACTTCATGTATACTTAAATTCTGAAGCATCATAATTATTCTCTTTTTTCTAATCTCTTTTAATAAATATTCATAAAAATAACAAAAACCTGAGAAAGATAACTTATAATAATTTCCTCTTTGGAAGACTCTGAGTGGAGGTAAGACATATTTCTACCTTAGGCTAAACTAATACATGTTAATTACCCAGAACAGAACAACCAGGAGAAAGCTGATTTTGTTTGACTGTGACATAAATTTGGCTAAATTTAAACATAGAAAGGAGCAGAACTTGGGCTTTTTGGTCATATTTTCAATCAAAAATCTTTTTAAATGACAGTGATATTTTATGAACTCATTTTTGGTTTGCTAGATGCTTCTGTCAGATACAAAGCAAATAATGGGAAAGAAATTGTTATTTGAGGGTTATTTTCAACTATACATTTTGATTTGTGTTTAAAGTCTCCTGCAGTTTTATTTTTAGAAGAAAAAAGTGCTCAAAACTGAATTAAGCATTTTTCTAGAGATTCACTTTTTAACTATGATCTACTTATTTTGGCTTAAACCAATCATCTGCTGGATCATTCTTCTCTGTGTCATGGTTTTGGCT
>VZTV01047555.1:347-11851 GCA_013400875.1 Anhinga rufa
GAGGTTAAGTACAAGACCCCACAATAAAAATTTGAGTCCCACAGGAGGTTCTCCATTAGGACCCTACCTAATATCATACCACCAGCACCATACGAGGCAGCACTTAAAATAAAATTACCTTGGAAGACTAATTATTTCACCTAACTCTTAAGGCAAACTCCTTTATATTCTGAATTAAGAACCCGAGGCAGAGAACAATTAAAACTATGCTCAACTGTTTCTTTAACATGCAATACTTTAAGATCTATGACATGTGCTACAGTTTTAAGTGATTTTTAAATGAACTATTCAGAACAAATCAGGGTTTCTTGCATCTTACGGTGGTTTGCTATATACTGATTTCTGCAACCTTGTTCAATAGCAAAGGGCTTGTAAGATGACTGTGGCAGAGAATGACTCTACTGTGCAATACACATGAATGAACCCTCTATGGTTTTCATTAGAAATCTGATTAAAACATATTTAATTTTGATGATTTATTACATTCCTCCACAGGATTTTTCCAGTCAGAACTACTGATGAGTAGTTGTTTGCCAAGCAGTGAAGCTTTAAGTTAGTTAGTTCACCAGAGATGCTTCAGCTCCTTCTAGCAACCTCTCTCCTATATGCAAACCTTTTTGGTTTTGGCTACCGTCAAACAAAATCCAGCCTTGTGGTCTAGATAAGTCTGTTTAGGACAAAGACTAATGGCCATTTCCAAGTCTAGTCAATTAAGTCGTTCTCCTGAGTCTGGAAACAACAATACATAGAGAGTGAAGTCCCTTAGCTGGGGTGAAATGACCTTTTATAAATCATATGATGCAATCCTCATCATTACCTTCTCTCACCAGAATGCATAATAAAGATGTCAGCATGAAAGAAACTGCAACAGTCCAAGGAAGATAAGGAAAAGACCATCCAGTGAGACAGGACTAGTGGGGACATTAGAAAACCATGGTTAAACCTTAATCTGCCCATTCTAAACAGCTAGGACAAACTTCTTGTATTTGCCCAACTGAAAAAAGGTCATAAATGATAGCTATCCCATTCAAAACAATCTTCATTTATGAGAATGTGGATGGAGTAAGACAGTATTATAGAAGAAAATGCTATTATCAGCCAAATATGTTAGTTCAACTTTGCTGAACTGCTGCACTACCAGCTATATCCTCAGAGCACAGTATTTTCACATATAACATACATTTTCCCCCAGAAAGAGGGAGAACAACAGGACGCAGCAGAGCTAACGCATAAAGAGAATGGGGGGAGCACAACAAAAAACTCAAATACAGATTCCTCATATTGCCCCCTAACCTGCTCTGTGACAGAACAGCAGGTTAACTTTGTTTCTTTTAAACACAGATAAACCTGCTGATTATTCAACCAGAAATGCAATGCCAGTTTAAGCATCAGCAGCACCCAAATCCTCAATTTCCCCCTTTAGCCCTAAAGGATATCTTCTGATTAAGTTGAGAAGCAGCACCAATGGCCATAGGAGGACAAAGCTCTGTTTATCAATGCAATAAAAATAGACTAACTCTGCATGTCACGCTGCAGTAACAGGCACTGAAATAGTACATTGCTACCTAAAAGAAGTGCTCTCTCTCTCAGCACTACTGACAGCACTTACACCCGACAGAAAACACTGCAGCCTCTTCACCACTTAGCTCACGTACCACCAAAACCCACATCTCTACCACTTTTGGATACATTCGTCTGAGTTACTGTCAGAAGTTGCTCTGTTTAAAACATGAGAAAGCAGCCATCCCTTTATGTAGTGGGACAGAAACACTTAGTTAGGATGCGCAGCCTAAGTAGTCCATTTCCGCTTTTTTGTACTGGACTTCTGCTACCAATGATACTTTCACTTGAAACCCAGCATCAAAAGCATAGTCTTTACAATATGATTTATTCTCAGGCAGTGCATAGAACTTCCTCAAAGAGAAACTGGTGAGGATTTTATTTGGAGTGGCCACCCAGAAGGCATTGCCCATACTAGAGCTGTAACAGCAGTCATGATGAAAATACAAATACAAAGCTCAAGGACTTCTGTGAACACTAGAAGTAAAAGAATCATCCCCAATTCCTTTGTACCACAGGGGCTTTTCTCCCCTTGGATCCTCTGGTATACAATTATGCTTATGCCACTATGTTTTTTCTTTTTCTTTCCCCTACAGTCTCTTTTTCCAGAAAAAAACACACCTCTCTCCTTTACTCTCCCCCTTTCTTTTTTTAATTTATATTTTAAAATGCAACTTCAGGGAACAATACATGTCTGATATTTCTAGTCTTGACTCAGGGTTGGTTGAAACTAGCCAATGTATTTAAAAGTTGGAAATGGAAAGAGAGAAAGAAAAGGAGTGGAAAAGCATGTGATTTGCCTTGGTTCCTGAAAAACAGAAACCCAACAAAACTGAGATAACACTGTCAGCTAATGTCATCCTGGCCAAAACTGGGGGGGGGAGGAAGGTTGGAGCAGACTTCTCAAAAGTACAGCAAGGAAGAACTAAGATGAGAAAGTTCTGTTCTTGTACAGCCATAAATTAGCTAAACCCAAATTAGTTTGTGTTTTTCTAACTTCAAACTGTTGAGCTGCATCTTTCCAAGAAGGGAAGAGGGTCATCTTGTTCCTGGAGTTGAGTTGCTGATGTTATCAACCTTCAGCAAGGAGGGTAAATCTGCACAAGTTACAACATCCCACTCCAAGTGCAAAGCTTTCACATGATCTGCCTTATATGCCAAAAAAGTCTGTGATTCAAAAATTGTATGGAGTGGATGGAGCCAAAAAAAAAGAAAAAAAAAGGGGCTGTCATGCTTACCTATCTCATATCCTTTCAAAAAGGGCAGATCAACTTTGACTAAGGCAAATAAGCAAGAACATATAGAAGTCGTCTTTTTGACCACTGCTACTGAAAATCATCAGAGTAAACCATTAGTTCTGGACTTCCATGTCTAATTTAATCTAAGAGCCAATGTGAAGATGGTTGTCACTACCCTGGAGGCTAAATCTGATTTACTCCACTTTGTTCTACATTCTGCAGCCAGTGCCCAGTCACATGCTGACAGGGGTACACTGCTGTTACTACAGCTGAGCTGAGCACTTCTAAAGTTACCTTAACTTTATTACACACTACTATCACTGCACTGCAGCAAGCACCATTCCCCTTTCTCCATCACCTCTTCACACCCCTGCTGCCTTCTCAGTTCAGCAGCAGCTTCATGACAGAGACAGGATGTCTTGGGTGAAACTCATTTATCTTCACAGGGGGACCAATCAATCCTCTAACAGGGGACACAGGGTTTCTTTGCACCTCAGTCTGTACAGGGCACAACTCCTACCACAAGCACAACAATAAGAAGCAATAAGAATGGGTAGAAAGAAGTACTGCAACTGAGATCACATGAAGTGTTAGTCTATGGGCAAAATTCACAGTTGGTTGCTTTTGTCCAGAAAAAAACACAAAATTTCATTAACTGGGGACATTTGTTTGGCAATCTGTGTTAGCAGAGTTGCAGTATAGGTTTCTAAAACATTTTGAAATGTTTCTATCTATAGTGCTGTCCTGGTTTCAGCTGGGATAGAGTTAATTTTCTTCGCAGTAGCTAGTATGGGGCTGTGTTTTGGATTTGTGCTGAAGCAGTGGTGATAATGCGGAGATGTTTTGGTTGTTGCTCAGTAGCGCTTACACCAGTCAAGGACTTTTCCAGCTCCCCATGCTGTGCTGGGTGCACGGGAACCTGGGAGGGGACACAGCCGGGACAGCTGACCCCAACTGACCAAGGGATATTCCACACCATATGATGTCATGCTTGGTATATAAAGCTGGGGGAAGAAGAAGGAAGTGGGGGACACTGGGAGTGATGGCGTTTGTCTTCCCAAGGAACCGTTACGCGTGATGGAGCCCTGCTTTCCTGGAGATGGCCGAACACCTGCCTGCCCGTGGGGAGCAGTGAATGAATTCCTTGTTTTGCTTTGCTTGCATGCGCAGCTCTTTCTTTCCCTATTAAACTCTCTTTATCTCAACCCATGAGTTTCCTCACTTTTACTCTTCCGATTCTCTCCCCCATCCCACCAGGGGGGAGTGAGCGAGCGGCTGCGTGGTGCTTAGTTGTTGATCCGGGCTAAACCACGACAAGTGCAACCAGATATTTTTTACAGTTTGGGACTGGACTCTTCTCAGTGGTGCCCGATGACAGGACAAGGGGCAACGGGCACAAGTTGGAACACAGGAGGTTCCACTTGAATATGAGGAAAAACTTCTTTCCTGTGCGGGTGACAGAGCAGTGGCCCAGGCTGCCCAGAGAGGCTGTGGAGTCTCCTTCCCTGGAGACATTCACACCCCGCCTGGACGCGGTCCTGTGCCCCCTGCTCTAGGTGTGCCTGCTCACGCAGGGGGGTTGGACAAGATGATCTCTCAAGGTCCCTTTCCAACCCCTACCACTCTGTGATTCTGGGATTCTGCTTTAATCAGAAAGCCATACTTCTGTGTACTAATTTTTATTGCCAGTTTCACTTACATGTATAAAACAAAAATGCCACCAAAGCCCAATGAAAACATGTATGAAATTTCCCTATGAAGGTCACTGTGAATGAAAAAGGGTTATAAATGACACAGTCCATCAACATTTAAAGCCTGCAAATAAGAACAATTAAGATCAACTACAAAAGGGAAGTTAAACAAAAATCACAGGGAAAGGAATCACACCTTCAATTGATTTAAAAGGGCAGTAGAAACCCTGGCATGTGATTTACTGGCAGAAACTAAACACTCTAGGGTGGACTAGTTGTAAAGAAAAAATAGTGTCATTTTTTTTCCAGTTTGAAGTCTAGTGCGTTGAATCTTAAGAAAGTACAGGTTCACCCAAAGTGCAAGCTTCTTTTGATGTTAAGGGAAAAAAATTAACCTCCTCCATATCTTCTATATTAAAAAAGTTCATTAATGAAAGGCTAAACATTTAATTCACTGGGATGGTTCTGTTTTTTGTCATTTTTGCATAGTTAACAAGATCATAATTCAAATAGGTCACACATTGTAAATATCCTCACTATATTGTTTTCCTTTCCTCTATAATTAGACCACCTTTTGTTACCAAGAATCCTATAAACTGTTTAACTGTGAATGGTTGTAAACTGCTCGTATTAAAAATTAGGCATCTCCTCCTCCCAACTTTGTACAATGGGAACTGCATGAAAAAAAAACAACAACTATGGCACATAAAATCAACATTACATCTCTGACACCTCTTTCTGCAGGGGTTTGACCCACATTACATCATCTGCAAACTTTATACAGCTTCTGTCTTTTTCTCTATCCACACAAATTACTCTTGCCTAGCCGTCTACCAACAAAGGGAGACATACAAGCTCACTGACAGCAGAACAGATTCAAGCAGTCCAGCTGGCATTGAAAATAAAATCGCTTGATCTTCACCACAGCTGCAGGAAGGGCAGCACAGCAGCTATTCCAGCAGCTTCTTGGAGGCAAATGCAAAAGGTGCCCAAGTCCTGCTTGCTGGTGCCAGCACACAGCAGCAGCTAGGGAGCCCAAGGGGAAAGACAAGGTTTCCCAAGAGCCAAAACATCTCACAGTGTTGCTCTGATCTTCATTCTGCTATGTTTTTTAAATTGAGGTGCTTTCTGTAAACTCTGGCTAGACACAAAGGTACTCCTTAGGGGAATTATGGCCCCATTCTGAATGAACTGAGTCACTGCTGCCCCCCACAGGTACTTCCAAGGTTTTATTCAGTGTGTTTGCTTCCTACTTAAACTTGCCATCCCTTTACCTCTTGAAATCAAACAGCAGCAGCATTCCATGTTCTTTTGTATTACAAGTTACATCGCATATTTGTTGGAATAAATAGGGTCATGAGATTTAGGCAGAATTATTTTAGCATATGGGTATAAAACCCAATGAACTGACAAGATTCACCAAAGTCATTAATAGGATTAATGGATCCTACCAACAGATTTCCAAACAGACTCCTTATAAAGGGTACAGTCCTCTTAAATATACAGATTTTTATGGTAAGGATAGGTTGAACTGCTTAACCCAAGATGGCATAATCTGAACTGTTTTCTACAGCATTAATGGTTTGACCAATACGGTACAGCAAGATGCTCATGAAAATTATCAGAAACCTGCCATGCTTATTCTAAGGCCAAATGGACCAGACTGGGGAATATGCCTATGTAGTTTTAGGAAACAGCACTTCCAGGTTATTTTTCTCCTACCTTATCTGAAAAGAGAAGAGAAAGGGAAAAAAAGAAAAAATTGTGGAAGGAATCTGTGTGGATGATTCCATCATTCACCCACCTATGGGAGCCTAAGTTGTTTTCCTGAGGTTTAACATAGGTTTATTTGGGTTTTGTTTGGATTGGTTGGCGTGTTTTGTTGTTGATGTTGGGGGCTTTTTCTGGCTTTTTTTTTTTTTCAGTTGTGATTTTGACAACTCCTGGTTGACATTCTCTGCATAAATTCTGATGCTGTAACTGTCTTCCAAAAGCACATAGTGGACTCTCATCCACTATTCACTGGTAGTCTAAAAACCCCCACATTTTTCCTGAAAACGTGGATTTTGAATTGACATAGCATAGCCATTATATTCTACAGAAAAACATACTTGTGGAAGCAACTTCAGCTCTATCATATTTCAGGTCATTTGGTCAGAGAAAGAGATCATGGATTTCCATAGCTCCCAGGAAGAGCTGCAGGCTTGCAGTCTGCTTTTTTATCTGGTGCCACTGTTAGAGCTACAGCTGAGGCAGCTATCAAGGAAAGTGAAGGCAGGATTCCACAATGGAAGACAGATCTGAATTCCCATAGTTAGGCAGGGGGAAACCAAATTAAAAACCACCCAAACCTGAAGGATTTAATTCAGATGAAACAGTAATATTATTTAGAAGTAGAATGTAATAGGAAGAAAACCAGTATTAATAGTTTTTAAAATACGCTAAATCCTTGAGGGGATTATAGTCTCAATTAAGTACCACAGAAAACAAAAGTATAATTTTTCAGTAAGTACATCTATGCCCAGTTCATTTGCCCAGGATTCTGCCATAGCAGAAAGCACACAGGAAAAAGCCACAGAGATTTGCATTACAGCTCACTGGCTGCTTCCCAGCACATTCCACTGAAGGGGTCAAACAGCTCCCGTGACCATCCTGGGTGCAGATACCAGACAACACATCCACAGCACTAACAAAGATATTTTAAAAAAAGGTGCCAAACTGCTGCCTTTCATGATATCCCAAAACAACTGTGAAGCTCAGTCCAACATTCATTTGTATACTTCAAAGAATATTTTTTAAGCTTTTAATTATCTAACAAAAATTCTGAGAGGTTTCCCTCTTCCTATTTCAGAGTTTAAAAAAAAAAAGAGAGAAAAAAGCTCCTATAAAAATAAAGTGGTATTTGATGCACTACCATCATTACAATAACTAAAAGAAAACTAAATCTCTCTATTGCAAACTACTTTCCACTTGCAATAAAAACCTTGGGTTTCTCCTTTTAACCCTCATTAAAAGATCAGAGGGAATGCTGACATACAAGATTTGGCAGGCACTCAAGAAAGAGTGGGTACCCAATCAGACATCTCTTGTTCTTAAACACTAGACCATCAAGTAAAAATGAATCTTGGCCTTGTATCAAACCTTAACAGTAATCTATGGTAATTTAGCTGTTCATAAACAAAAACATTCAAACTTTTTAAATTTTACTTCAGGAGAAGTGAAGAGAAAGGGAAGAGTAATCTAATATTGAAAAACAGCTTGCAAAATGGCTAATTTAATTATTAGACTCCTTTCATCTTTTCCAGAGCACCAATATAGTTTATGGATAATGAACCCATATTTGGATATAGTGATTTACACCAATCTCTAAATTACCAATATTTCCCTTAAATCTTGGTTCATATCCCATTTTCCCCTTACATTGTTTTGCCAGGGTTTCTTTCCTGGTACTGTTGGGGTTCTCTTTCTTTTAAGAGAGAAATATTTGCTAATGATAAATACGATTCACCCTAGTCTGTCACAGAATATGAAATATATCTTGCATAATCAGAAGAAACATCCTAACTAGAAGCTGGTAAATCACCTTTACCTTTGGTATACTGCGAAGCTTAATACCAATACTGTAAATCATGTCAACGTTGAAAGATGGCTGGCTTGCTAGCGTGATTAACAATGGTCACATATTACAAGCCTTGGAAGTCTAAACTATTCCAAATTCACATTCAAGTTAGTTTCAAACCTCTAGACTTCACCTAATGCTCTTTATTTCTTCTGATATAAAAGAAATCAGGAACTGAGAAGTTAAGTAATAGCACCCACAATCACTTTAACTATAGATAACAGTCCTATGAACACTTCTGCCAATGGAGTACCAACAACGCCTTTCCTTAATGGTTTGGAAATCTAAGGTCTTAACTGATTCAAGAAGAGAATCTGTGATTGTTCCCATGGAAGTAAACGATACAGTCTTCAAGCTTTTCCAAGCTACCACACTCTATTAGCTGTGAATTAACAGCATCTAGGTATCTTACACCACCTCCTCCCCTCACACAGAGATGACGGCATTACATGCTCAGGTAGGTATATGGGTAGCTGGGTAAGGAATCTGATCTGACAAAAAATTCACCATTTTTCCCCAGTAATAACTCCAAAGACAGAACCAAAACGTTATATACAGAATCTAGCTGGTTAGACTGAATGCTAGAAGTCACTGCTGAACAAATATAACACTTGTATCTCCCCCACAGAGAAGTCTCTTCTTAAAAATGTATGCAGATACAGAGATGTTAAACTTATTACAACCCTGCAATAATCATAAAAGCTTTGTTTGGCAGGTAATCCTAGAAAGACTTGCCTGGTATCTCCAGAAACATTATATTTTAATACGAAGTGGACTTTCCTCTTTCAGTACTGAAAAAAATGTGGACCATTTGATAGTTATTCCAATTCTAGTATCAACAATGGCAAAATGCAGATCCTGAATAAGGTTGCTGAGTTTAAAAAGAAATCACTACATTGGTATTAAATGTGCCCCATTCTTACACATGGGATTACCATACCATGTATAAGTGCTACCATACATTCCTTTGCAAAGCATGTACAGAATGGGAGTGTTTATTATGGACATTTTCAAGGACACAACACTAAACAAATTCCAAATACTCAATAAAATCAACAGGAATTGACATTTAGCTACCATGTATATCTCAAAAATAGTCATCCATCACAACATCAACTTGGGAAAGATAGTAACTTGAAGTATTACCCCCAATTTAATATAGCATTAATTACCTATCAGTGTTGTTCACCATAATTGAAATTTTAATTCTATGATGAAAGACAAATGTTTATATTTTGCACAGTCTTCATAAAAGATTGCTGTTACTGCAAATTATAAGGTACTAAAGATACTAAAAAAAAATCTAGAAGGTTCATCTATTAAAGATTCAAACACAGCTTTTTAGCAAGTATTTTTAATAAGCTTGGTTAGACAGCAAATTACAAAAAATTCACAGAATAAAGACAATAGAAATGTCTTAACTTCAATATATTGATTTCAGAAAGATACTTTTCTACTGTAGCAGTTCTAAAACCTTAGCATTTCTACTGTGAATTTGGCTTTCCATATACTAAAAACCCACAAGCAAACAAGGATTTAGTGCAATTTGTAATGTAATTGTGTAATTTTCTTACTATATAAGATACGGAGGGTCAAAGAGGAAACTGAAGAGATGAGGACATAAGGAATACAACAGAAGTTAAATGTATGTTTCTACACACACACCCTCACCAGGACATAATAAGGACACTCCTTGAAATCAAAAGGCAACATATTTCATTATTATTTTTATTTTAAAAGTGAATTAAAAAAACCAAATCGGCATCTGAAGCTGGAGCAGCTGTAATAATATGAAAACGGCCAACAGTTGTTGATGTGAAACACACAATGACTACTCAGTGTTGGACAATTATATATACAGTGTAGGAGTTTTACAGTTCCTATGGGGAAAAGAGAGATTTCACCAGTTAGAAATATATTTTTTAGAATTAAATGTTGTATAGAAACAGACATTCACTTTTCTTTGAATACAGAAAATAGCATGAGTAAAGTACATCATGTAAACGGACTTGCCATTAAAAAATTGTTGATAATTTCAGAGCAAAGGAGAAAAATTTTAAAAATGAAAAAAAATCTTATTTTAGGTAATACATCTGAAAATATTGTCCTAGTAAAGTTGTGCTGACTTCAGCAGAAGAAATAATTCACTCCCTGTATGTTAACTCCATTGGATCAAAACAGAGGGGATATTCTACAGAGGGGACTCTCCTACTGACATCTCAGATTTTAAACTGCTTCTCTTCACTCTGATCAGTGTATCAATGCCTCAAATAGTCCCAGCAACTGTAGCGGAACAGAAGAAATAAATTACTTCTCAATATATAAAAATCAGAATATTAGAAAAATACCATAACATTACTCTATTTCTACTTAAATCCTTGGGTCACCCATCATACAAAAAATAAAACCCAAACATGTGGGGTATCATTCTTCGTATGTTCAGGGTATGTTATTAGTGTATATGCTGTGTCTAGAAGGTAAATAAATGGATTCAACTTCTAATTCCATTTTTATCTCTTCTGAAGTAGCGGAGACTTCATTTTGAAGGACTAGAAGAACAATTCTTAGTTGGGTAACACTCAGCAATATGGACATTGAGCAAACAGGCATGATGGGGTTACTGAAACAATTAAAAAACCTGGCAATAATTAGATTTTGCAAACCCTGCCCAAATTTAGAACATACAGACAGAAGCAGTAAGTGTTATTAAGTAAGTCACACTGTGAAGAGCAAGAAACTATGTTCTGTTTGCTAAATACCTACAAGCACAACAGTGAAGTGTGTATTGTGAAGTAGTAAAGAGTATTTTCTCTTGTTCCAGGTCTAATTTTCCTTCAAAGAATTAAGGAGGGATATTCTAACCAGCCAGCCTGCAGGGTTCAGTAGAAAATAGCATCATATGACTAAAGGAGGGAATATGCTGCTTCTTGTGAGTAGGAGAATTATCCCAAGACATACACGCTTTATTTATTTTGGGCAAAACTTGCGCTAAATCACAAGCTTAGACAGGTTTAATGCTTCCCTCCTTCCCACTTTAATTCTGCATACTGGAAAGCTACAAAGCCTACCTAAGAAATTTTTAATGAGGTACTACTGTAACATGGGGTTCCACACCCTGCACTACTGCAGATGTTAGCACTAGTATTACTGCCTACAGACTTACAATAGCTGTTAATTAACTCCAGTTGGAAGGTGGATCTTCTCAGGATTCACGTACGGGGTCACTGTTTTTACCTCTTACAACACAGATAAGAAGCTAGTCAAGAAGGGCATGGGATATCCTGCCTTGAAAGAACATCACAGCTCCCATCACTCCAGCCTGTAACAGGGGACAGATTTGCTTGGTATTTCAAACATTACAGTTATCCATGTACTGACAGTATCCAGGAGAGGGCA
>VZTV01047560.1:0-36200 GCA_013400875.1 Anhinga rufa
CATCCGCAGGGGCCTATGACTCAGTGGGGGAGAAGCAAAGGTACTTGGAGGAAACAAAAGATGTGGATTTCCACACAAATGTTCTCAATAACAAGGTAGCCAAGGTGGGCTGAGTCCTGAGCAAGGACACCCATCTTTTTTCTACGCTCTAATTCAAGCACCTACAGCTTTCAGAGCGAGAGGATGCCTGCCTTCACTCCTCTGCTCATCAAATTAAGTTTGTAAGTATTACTACTGTCTGCAGTGGATTAGTTAATATGACAGTTCTTTGAAAACAAAACAGGATGGTAAACACAATTGCTGTCCTAGAGCTCTTTCCCACTGCTATTTAGAGTGACTTGATGAGACGAAGATTCAGAACATGGGGGCGGACAGAGCACTTTAGGGTAAATAAAATACTGAGTACAAAACTGTACCGAGTCTTGTAATTTGTCAGAAAGGATAAGAGCAGCGCGACAAGATCTAAGTCAGGTAAGTATCTAACACACAGCAGTTCTGAGTACGGGATCAAGAGTAACACTGGAGACAACTCATGTTTTAGACCAAACCGCAAGTCTGCGGAGGACTATGTGCTCTTCAAAGGCAGCCTGACTCAAAACAAGGTATCCCAAAATTGGGTATCCAGAAACTGGATGCTGCTACAGCATCCACTTAGCAAGTGGAAGACATACTGCACAACCCAAAGTAGAAGAGACTAAGATACTGGAGAGTATCTAGCAAAAGACCACACCTTTTCTGTACAGAACAAGAAAACCACAGCAGCACATCCTATTAAACCGCTATTCCACTTACTCTTCAAGAAACAGGCATTAAATTTTAACAGAAGTACAGCTTTAGATCAAAGGGACCTTTGCTTTGAAGGCTGGGAAGGATAAGGGCTGACTGCATTGCTAGTTCCTAGGAATTACACGCCATTCTCAGTCAACTCCCAATACCGCTGCCAGGAGGGCAGCAAGGCCCTGCTGACACTGTTTGGAAAAACAAGCAAGCTGCCATCAGCCTTCAAAAGTGAGAGGTTAGATCCCATCATCACACAGGGAACTCTATGTTCTACCCAAAAGCCAGCAAAACCTTCCCCACCATGTGATCTGGAAAATGCCAGGACGGTGGCATTCAGAGAACACGGTGGATTACAATAGCAAGAGAGACAGTATTTTACATGATCTGGAAATGTGCTTCTAGTAGAACACCTTTTAAACAATATGCCCTTTTCCAGAAGGGGAACAATTTTGAAAGCATTAAGTGGAGTAAGAGCCTTTTCAAACACGTACAGATATAATGAGCAGACAGTGAACTTCCTTGACATCAGCCATCTGACTGCATGTTATGCAAGTTGTTTGCAAAGAAAGCAGTTGGATATACTAATTGTAATACCTCCTCAAAACCTGCTCATTACTAACATTACCTTTAAGCTACATCCTGTTACACTTACTTCAAGTGAAGATCTACTGAAGTGTTTTTCAGCTGTGATGTATCGTTTAATTTTTAGCATTAATAAGTGCCTATGGTTTTGCCTTCCCCTTCCCGCCTGCACAAAAAGCTTACAAGATGAAGTTGATCAAAAAGACTCTCGGGAGAACCAGAAGCTCACCGAGTCACTGACGTGAGGACAAACATCATACAGCTTGGCTCCATCTTCTGTGCTCATAGAACACCTGGAAAACAGACATGAGACAGTCGTGTTTGCAGAGCCATCCGTCTCAAAAGCAAGCAGCACCAAATCAACTGCCACTGCCCGAGCAGGTCTGTCCGTATGCCCAGCATCATATATTGCTGAGCCTTTACAGTCCACAGCAAAACTGGTTGTAGACAAGCTATAAAAGCACTGCCTGGTATTTAAAGGCTCCCTTCAGCATGTAAAAAAAATAATTAAGTAATACGCAGGGTGCTGGGTAAGATTTGTCTGCTGCAAAAGTCCCCTTTGTTATTCACACCAATACTGGAACCTAAAGGCAATGTGGATATACTTGCTTCAGTAATAGCTTCATTTCCAGAGTGGCTTCTGGTAGAGATTTCAAATGATTCATTAGGAAGAGATTTTGAAAACAGTTACCTCATTTTACATAGCTATGCATGAGCTGGTAACAGAAAGCAAGGAAGGTTTTAAATTGCACCAGTAACCGCAGGCGATACAGATAGAGAAGTGTAGCTATTTTTCACTCCCCGTTTAACATATGCATAAGAGCCTTTCAGTCTGGGTTAATCGAAAGCTAAAACAATCAAAATCACAGGCGCATCCACCAATCATCTGTCACAGCTCTTGCATTACTTGCTTCTCAGACTCGGAGCTGGCTGCAGGGTTGTGGGTGGGTTTTTTTTTTTTTAAACATCAATGTCAACACTCAATTTACAAGACAGATGGGTTCTCCCCCAGCTGCCAGGCCCATAAGCCTCTTGGCCCTCCACTGGTTCCTTCCTTCCTTCTCAGTAAAGAAGTTTGTTGGACAAGACAGGCCTTAGTAACAGAGTGAATGTAGCGAGTTCAGATGGTTTTAGTTCTCAAGTAACTGTCCAACATGCACAAGGAAGAGAATTCAGATCCGTCTGCTGGCTTTGCAGAACTACAGAATAAGTTATCTAGTTATTTCTTTCATTATCTCTGGTTAAAGCTCTCTAGAGATATGACTTTGGATTATGTCTTCATTGAAAAAACATTCCTAATACAGTTGCAAATAACAGTGAAAATAAAGCAGTGCTGTTCAGTCTTGGGCTGCTTTTTCATCTTCGATGAAAACCACTAGCCTAGTGGTTTCGACACTTTCACAGGTTTTTATTTTATTTTATTTTTTTTAAGGTAAGAATCCTCCCTCCCTGCATCTCAGTGAAGGTATGCACTCCTACTGAGGAAAAGTCTGGCATATGCAATCCATCTTAAACAGCCACTTTTCCAGGAAAGAAGTGCAGCTTAAGAACCAACATACTTTAGTTCTGGAGGACTGATCTGCTGGGATTGAAAAAACCCACCACCTTTCAGACAACAGCTTTTCCAGAGGGTGACCAATGAATCTCGATGTTTTCAGAGAAAGATGTATTCTTTACTCTACATATGAAGATAACGCAAGCAGATAATTTATCAGTATGCAAATGAGAAGCCCAGCCTGTTTTTAGTTCTCCCAAAATAGATGAGGACACGTGAAACCCAAGGGGGACAGTCTTCAACAGAAGAAAGTACCTGGCTCCATTGGAAAGCTTCAGGATGACTTGGTTCTTCAAATCATAGACCTTGCCCAGCCAGCAGTCATAGGCTATGTAGTCACCATACATGAAAGGCTATGAAGAAAACGGAAAACAAGAGTTACAAACATCAATCCTTGTACTTTGAGCCATCAAGTCAGTCCTCAGACAATGCAAACTAGATAGCAATCTCAAAGGCATTTATGACAGCAACTGCAGATCTCACTACATCGGCATAAAGGTACATTGAAGAGTTTGTTTGACAGGCAGCACACAGCCTGGATTCTCCATTTAAACAGCTCAGGCTTTCTGGGATTTCTTCCTCAGATCTTAAACTTGCTAAGTCACACTTGCCTTCAGCTAATATGAACAATTAATTTTTATTACTGAGCTTAATATTCCATCCTGAGCGGAAGAGCCTGTAACCTGCTGCCCCTCCACAAGCTGTTTTTTGAGAAGGGCTGTGACACTCCTGCTCTTCACTCCCAAATTATCTTTTTCTCAAAGGAAAAAGAATGATGAAATCCTACCCCACCTGGTCTCTGGAAAGCACCCACTCAGGAGGGAGGGAGGGAGAACCAGGTACGTTTCACACTGTTCCAGCTCAACAGAGAGATACCCAACTCCTCCTGGCACTTTTATATCCTGTTTAAACAATAACAATACTGCAGCTCAGAAGCTCGGTGCCACTGCCACAGGGCTGCCCCAATCAGGTCATCACACCCGCCCATCTCAGCGCAGACGTTCTCACACAATTTAATGTCAGCCTAGCCCTCCGAGTCAATTTGGTCTCAGTGATGTGATCAGAAACACGGAACAGATGGGGAGATGAGGTGATGCCGCATCATCTTCTTCTAGGGAGGATACATTCAGTAAGTTTAAAATAAAACCAAACCACAGATGCATCTTGCACAATATGGATGCCTCCCTTGCATGTGTTACTTGGAATACAGCAGCATCCCTCCAAACCACTAAGCCCCGGCTCCCACGTGTATTTTGGCTATGTTCTCACCCAGATATGTTGCAGGTCTTTGCTGTTGACAGGGTAGAGGATGCAGTTGGTTCCTACCAGCTTCACAGCACACTCTATGTTGACATCAATTACAGTTCCACACTGGCTGTCCTGAAAACACAAAAGAGGAAAAATGGTTTATCACCTAGGGAAGGTCCTACATAGACATGTATGTGCTCTGTGTACAGATGGGAAGCACAGAGACAAATCTCGAGAGTAAACCTGCCTCGTACCCTTCAGGCCCTCGTTCTGAAGGGGCATTTCACA
The DNA here is from genome assembly GCA_013400875.1 of Anhinga rufa. NCBI lineage: Eukaryota > Metazoa > Chordata > Aves > Suliformes > Anhingidae > Anhinga > Anhinga rufa. The sequence goes on from VZTV01047560.1 coordinate 4,454, forward strand.
TGACCCTGAGACAACTCAGAAGGTGAGATCACTATTAAAGACTTGCAGTGTTTTCTTCCCAGTTAAAAATTGCGATGGCTTCTAACGCAGCAGCCCAGAGACTCCTGCATCTGGTCAAATAAGACCACACTATGTCAGGTGATTAGCAAATAATTGCTTTAATATCTGCCTGGCTCCTTGGTCTAGCCAACTGAGCAGACCTCTGCAACTGCATAGGACCATCCTGCAGGTACTGCCCTGAGCCAGCAAAGGCAGGGGTAGATCATCGATCCACCCAGCACACAAGGGAAAGCCTTTAAAGCTATCTGTGACTTCTCATGTAAAGCTTGATTTTGCAGGACAATACAAATGGTCTTCAGCTGCTGCCCGACTAAAAAAAAATCTGGCACCTTTCACCAGATTTCAAGGTTTCAAGCCAGATAATTTACAGTTGGTCCAATTACGAGATGGTTGTCATTATCTCCCTCACTTTTTAGCAAAGTTTTAATCTTTTTTGTCCCCAAGAAAATAATGCATGCTGTCAAGAGCCTTCTGGGGATAGTTTGGCAGGGAGCACCCAATATGCATGTTGCTTACACATATGGTGGAGGCCTGCAAGGAAGGGCTGCTAACCCAAACACTGTCAAATGCAGCAGCTGCCCTGGCCTCCTGACAGCTGGGACAATCGATACTCTTATTTATTAAAGACCACAAGTCCATTATAAAAGCTGACTGAGGGCCAGCACGACAAATGCCCTGGTATCAGCAACTTCTGAAGCTGTCCTTATCTCAAACATCAAGGTCTCTGCTCCAGCAGGACTTGAGCATAACACTAGAAGGGCTTATACCCTGTGAGAAATGCATTTGTTTGCTCAGTCCACCTATAAACACACTGTTCTTTCAAACACATTAAATATTTATTCAAGGCTTTCACTCAAAGCCCCGGGGCAGCCCTTTTGGGAGTTCAGGAGTTTGCTGGTGCGCTCCACTCACCCAGTCTTATCTTGGGGACTGGTAGTTAGAGCAAAAGACACCCTAAGACACCCGCAGCCCAGGATCATTCCTAGACAGATTGCTCAGTCCATTTGGCTGGCTTGTTTTCCACCTGCGTTCTGCAAGTCCTCTTCCTCACATCACACCAACTCTGTGCTCCTCAGCCCCCCAGCTCCCGAGGAGGTGGCGATGAGGAGAGCGGGTCCTACCCCACGCATTGCCTGTGCATGCCTGTGCCAGCGTGGCGAGGAGGGCTGGGAGAGCCAGGCTGGCAGCACCCAAAGCAGTAGGGGCTTGTTCCCTTCAGCTGCTCCACAGATCACTCCCATTTCTTTCTAGAAAGGCTGGGAAGGCAAAGGAAGCCTTTCCCAGCTATAGCTCCATCATGACAGACAGCAGCTAAGCCTAACATAGCTTGTAGCCTGTACAGGCTGCCAGGAAAGAGCCCAGCAGAGCTGTACCATAACTCTCACCTGAAAAGGGTTTGCCAGAATTATACCAGGTTCATGACAGCTGCTGCCAGCACGACTCGAGCTGTAGGATGAGCAAGGCTTGCTCAGAAGTGGCACCTGCTCAACCGAAACCCACAGCTTCTGAAGGCCAGAGCACAGCCACCTACCCTGCTTTTCCTCCAGATCAAGCTAAATTAAGTATGCTCAGTCCATCCTCTGCCCGTGCTTTGCAGTTCAGGCCCTGTGCTTTGGATGTCTTAGTAGTCAGAACCAAAGAAACCTCAAGAAACAAATCCCTTGCCCTACACTGAGCATTTCAGAATTAATTTTTCCTCTGTCAGCAGCCAACACAACAGCAGCTCTGAGACATGATACAATTGAACGCCTGCAGTTTCTGTGGATCATCTTGTCTGGGCCTAAACGCCCTCTTTTTACTGATGGTGAAAGAATAAAAAGTAATAAAACCAGGACTGGGGCAACTGACGTACCCCAATACCCTCTGCCCATCCTCTAAGCGACAGCTGCCCCATGGAGAAGGTGCCTGCACCACCCTACGAGCCTGCCTCCCATCTAACACAGTTGGGTGCCACCTAGTCATGGGTAAGAGCACTGGGTTTAGTTCAGCTTGCTCCTCCTTCCAGTTGCAAAACGCTTGAGCAAGCACAGAGCACTGTCTGTGATTAAGAAAGCAGAGAGCAGTGTTGTGAGCAGCCTCAGAAGCTCCAGGGCTGTTGGTTCACAGCTCTCCTCCCTCACCTGCCACTGGACCTTTGTTTGTTATGAGTTTATTTATTTCACTGTCACATGAAACATTAGCCTGCGACTGAGGGGTTCTGCTGAATCACTCCGATGACAGCAGCACTCAGTAATGCAGTCCCGGAGCAAGAAGTCGCCAACTTGTCTCTCATCTTCCAGGGCAGGTCTACAGCCAGAGCACGGCTCCCCACCAGCCTGCTCAAACACAACTGTCCCATCCCCTTCATCAGACACTCCCATTAAAGGAGGGAACACATGAAATGGGTTAACATTTCACAGTTCTGTTACAAAAATAAATTTCTATCAACTCCAACAGCAGAACTGGAAAGGGGAGGTGACTGATCTTCCTTAGAAGAGTTGATGGCTTCAAGCCCCACTCACACCAGAATTAAGGGCACTCCCTCGACTTTCTTCCTGCTATCCTGCTGTTTCTGATACCCTGATGGCATGCATCATGCTGGAGGTACTGAGTATTTAAGCAGTGAAGGGACAGAGAAGTGACTCCCTTCCTTCCCCATCAGAGACAAGGCTGCAAGGCAGACCAGCATGTGCCCATCTGAGATGAAAGCAAATCAGCAGGCGAAGGCTGCAGTCCCACATTTCTGCCTCCCATCCTTCTCTTTCCTTCAACACTCTTTTCTGGTAAAGGGATCTTTACACCACCTTCTTATTCCTTTATTTAGAAGGGACAGCATAGCTCAGCACCCTGTGAAGCAACAAAATCCAGATTACAGACCTACTTTAATCCCTCCCCCAAATTAGCATGTCACCTGGAAAAATGAACACTGCCACTTTCACCACTTCTCATCCAGCTGGATTAGATTTACAGGCCCAACTCCATTCAGAGAAAGTGATCTCACTTTATGCATTACCCCCTGAAGCAGTCTTTCCCCACATTCGGTGCTCGATGAGAAGCACATGAATTTGAGTCAGCTCTTCCCTTGAGGAACAGAGGATTTCGAGTCCTTCCCGCTCAAGGTTAAAAACAAGCCCTAAGAGAGTGTGGTGAATACAGAATAAATTTCACATTGTGCATTTGCCAGGCCAACTGGTGCAGGGCAACCATCCCACATCCTGAATTTGGCAGGCTGATACTTGCAGATTTTCTGTTTTAAATGCTTTTCTAATTTTTGGAATACATCTGATTAACAAGTGAAGGTTTTCTCTGGGATAGAAGGGGTTTGTTTCATCTACCACTGACATTTAGAACATATTTGAGGGCAAGGTGAAGTATAAGTCATCTTCAGATTTGCTATGCTTTTGACTAGAGGGGAGAGAAGAAATTGAGTTATACCCTCACCGTTCCATCAATTAAAAAATGAAGTTATGAGCCACTAGTACAAATGGTCAAGCAAAAGCCAGTGTTTAAACATGCAAACAGACAATAAAGGAGCATGCAAAACAACTGCTGGGCAACGTATCTACTGATACATGTGCAGCAAGCCAGAGAAGCCAATTTCTGCTCAGATGAGTATGGAAACTGCAGACAAAAGCAGCACATCCATGTTTGCTAAGAGAACTTGCTGTCCTCAAAGCTTAAAATGACTTTAAGCAGCACTGGAGAACAAACAGTTGAGAGGCAGGACTCAAAGAATCCCTCTGAGTGAGAAGGATATACTACAGAGTCCAGCTGGGCCAGGTACAATGGCATGAACAGCTGATATTTCAATTTGCTAGTGGTTGTTTTGGATTGAAATGCTTTCATAAAGCTGCAGTTTTAGTAAGATGTGTTGACTGTAAATTTCCATTTCAAACAACAATTACATTTCTTAAGGAAATCTTTTGTTTCAACACTTCAAATTACCCTTCAAGGTTTTTTTTCCCCTTTTCTTCTCTTTGGAACATTCTATGAGTAAGGGGTGGGTTTACTTTTGGTTTCTAATTGACAAAAAGGCGCTTTTTTAAAAAAAAAAAAATCAAAACACCCAGGTCAGAGAATGGCCTTCTCCATCCCTGCACCAGGCTGCACACCATGTGGGGCAACTGTAGCAGTTAGTGGCCAGCTGCCTGCTTCATCACAACCTTGGTAGCCACATTGCTGGAATCAAGTCAAGGGAAGATCCAGACGTGCACATGGCAGGCCATATGGCTTGGGTTAGAGGTTAGGTGTGAGCAACAGCAAGAAACTGCCAACCTAGCTAAGCTCCTAAACAGACCACATCTCATCTGATAATCAATCTGAACAACGTTTGCAGTATTCCCTGCACAAAACCCAAATCCCCTCATCTCTGATAAGCATAAATGCTGTACAACTAGAACAGAGCGAGTAGGACTCAAAATAGTATCCAGGAAGAGTAAAGGTAATGATTATAGGCTGCTGATTAAGAACCAGCTTGCTTTCTGCTGACCTAGCTGTGTCAGATGCTTCAACGTATGTCTTGCTTCAGTAGTGCTGGGGTTTGCTGTATTTCCGGGAGAAACTGGACAAGATGGTGCTCACTGTAGATTGAGAGGTCTCCCTGAGAACATCTCCTGCAAATTCTCTACCACAGCACACCAAAAGGCACGCAGCGGCAATGTGATCTACCTCCACTCCAGCCTCCCTGTTAGGTCTGGGAGAGCAGGTCCACACTCCCCGCATCTCAGAATGGATTGAATTAAAACTTAAAGGATGGCAGGATAGACAAGCTTCTCTTCTCATTACCTGACACTGTCAGGCTTGCTTGCTCAGGAGACCTTTGCAGATATGCAACAGTAGAGAGGCAGCCTTATCAGCATTTCATTTTCAAAGGATGCAGCTAGGTCTATCAAACACACTAAAAATAGAACATGCTCAAAGCATTACTGTTCAGTTCCTTTCAGGCAATTTGGCAAGTCTTAGAAATCCATGCAGCAGTATCATGATCAAAAAGGGACAAAGGAAGAAAGCACTTACGCTGGAGCTCATATGTCTGACCACATCTCGAGGGACCACCGAGCGATCTTCAAGCTTCAGCTAAGGGAAGAAAGAGACACTGGATTTAGTGACCCCAGATGATACTTGGTCAGAAATAACACAGCAAAAGAAATGCACAGTATCCTGTTCCTCCGGACTGAGGTGGTTTTCAGCAGAGGATGGTACTTCCATACACAGTTAATCCCCCGGCACATCTGCAAAAATCCAGCTGACGGATCTGAAACACAGCAGCCAGGCGACCTGTGCACGACTGTGCTCTAAGCCAGCAGACATCAAAAAGGGTGCAGACGTTCTGACTCGTTCATACCCCCAAATATCTGTGGAAATCCTGTTTGGCCTGGAACACTTTAAGCACGGTACTGTACAGTGAGAAGTCTTAGCTGGCCGGGGAATTGGTGCCAAATCCACTGCAGCAAGCACTTGCCTTGGAAGTAAAAGGAAAAGAAATGGCTGTTGCTGCACTCAGTAGCCCCCAGGTCCATGCAGGTAACACAAAACGTTGATAAGAGCTCTTCGCTGGCGAAGAGCTAGCGCTGGCAACAAAAGATGTGGCTGGACCATCATTACGTATTCTACATCAGTTCATGCAGAGCTGTGGGCACAGGAGTCGTTAGTGGTAAGGGGAGGTATCACTTGATGAATCGCTAGTGACTACTGGCCAGTTAACCAAGGCGATGTCCCTCCAGAGTGGCCCTTCATCAAGCTGTTTCAGTGATCTAAAGACTACTTGCAGGCTACTTCATTAAGTGTTATCAGCAAGCTCAAAACCACAAGACGCAGTCGCCATCAAATACACTAATACGACAATGCTACACGAGGGATAACGTCCTAAGCCTACTATCAGGGAGGCCACAAGCCTCAAGTCCAGTTTCAGGCTTGCTCAGCCTCACAGTAACTCAGTTAAGAGTTCATTCTGCTGAACAGGGAGAAGCCTCGTCCGCATTTCAGTGGTCAAGAACAGACTTGCATTGGCGCATCATTCTGAGCCCTGCAAATACACTAATTACACACCATGCGTTTTGGGGAGTGCCATGTGAATGCTGTATCGGGGACAGAGCCTCTTTCACATCTTGCTTTCAGAATCTCTCTCCACTACTGCTGCATTCGTTGCTTTTCCTTGTTGATCCCCAGCCTGAAGTCCACTGTGCTCTGTCAGCATTTCACCCTAACCCACACCCTGGCTTACAGCCTGCTTTACTAAATTAGACATAAATCTATAATCCAAGGACAGGATCCAGAATCAAACCAAAGTACCTGAGTATTTATTGCCTTCTTGATTGCGTGTTTCAGTAAGAGAGGAAGAGAGCCAGCCAGCTAGGCTTTTAGACCCAACTTCTGGAGTCAGAACTCCACCAGAGTGGGAAACCTGAAGCCTCCCACAGCCCATTTCTAGATTGTGGAAGGGTTTTCATCGCCTCCCACATCCCACCAGGGCATAAAGATAGACATCAATTTTTATACAGCTTTCTAAAATTATTTGTTAAAATAAGTACTGTGTAGATAGCCTCTTAACATCCAGAAGCAGGCAGCAACGTTCACATTCCAGTAAGTACTCACGCGTGAGCAGCAGCAGTTTGGGTATTTTAACTGGAGTTCTCTTGCTGCAGAGCTCCAAATGTATAACGATACTTTCATTTCAACATGCATTAGGGCAATTTAATCTCTGACACGTGGTGTTTAAATTGATGCATTATGTTTCAACATATCACTGAGCCATACCTCTCTGTTCTGTATTAAACAGTATCTGAAGAACCCAGACTGACAAGATGATCTGGTGCTACCTGGCAGCAGCGATATTTGTGTGTTAGTCAACTCCAGCAAATCATAAAAGTTGAAAATGAGTAGCTTTCCCATTTTGCGATTCTTCCTGAAGGATATAATCACACAAATTCTTCCCAAAGCAAGGCATAAAACTCTCTCTGCAGGGGCACTACATTTAACCCGTTTTCATATCTCTTGATTTTTAAAGGCAGCACAGCTATTTTCAGCTTCATGTGCCAGACCCACCTGCCTCAGTTGCTAGGATAAGCAAGCCAAGTAGTAGGCAGAATGCCAGCATCAACAATAAATACTCAGCAGGTCTGTCATCACACAAAAGACTATCAAAACCCAGAAGAAACCCGACCAGAGGAAGCCAGAATGGCTGCTGCAGAACACATTCAGTCATTCCTCCCCTCGTCTGCTGTACCCACCACGATGCGATCATCAGCCGAAGGCTGGCCCCCTCAATCAGCAGTGAGGGAACTCAATATTGGAGAAGCACTTTTAAAATAGGTACTTACAGCTCAGTTGCTATATTTACCTCCATGAAAGTCAGTGTTAACATCGGTAGTTTTACGTTCTAGCCACGCGCCTTGATAATAGCCCCAAGAAGCACCAGTTTCCCAGAGATGCTCTCAGCTAGTCCTGCACTCCTGCATACCAAGCTGGGCTCCACACCCTTCAAACACCTCAAGCGCAAGGCATGTTTTGTGCTGCCTTTTTAAAAAACAAATTCACATTATGTATGTTAAATAAGGCAAACCAAAGACACTCATCACTGAGCACACATTTAACCTGGGCAAAAAGGGACGACTGACACGCACCCAGGAGACAGTTACGCTGGTTAGGGCACCGACTGCAAAAAGAAGAGGCAGAACAGCTCTGGCACCCATTTATTTCCTCTGCTATTCCGATGCTCTCTTGCTGCTCAGCACTGAATCAACGCCTGAGGTCCACAGCAGACCTACTAGTCAAAAGGCACCAGCTGCAACTCGGAGAACATGCGATACTTCACCAGGTCTGGTGATGCTCTCCTACCAACGCAGCACGAAGGGTACAGAAATTTTGATTTTTACAGAGAGAACAAGCACCAACAGGAACATGCTCCCCTCCTCAGGCGAGTCACCTCACCTCAGATGAAATAAGGTGGCCATCACAGCTCTCACCTGAAACTGGGTACACTAGGAGAGAAGGACAAACATTTCTGCCTAGCCACTGAGCATTAACTCATTACGCCGTGGTAGCTTATTGCTTCAAACCATTTGTTTAATTTCTTATCACAAACTCATCAGTTGAAGCAAAAATCTTTGTGTGTGTGGTTTTGTTTTTTTTTTTTTTTTAAATTAACTGCAGAGATTGGGAGAGACACCTGTGACAGTAAGCCGGATCCTCACTTTAGCAAACAGTTCAGCAGGTAGGTATAGGCATCCCTGAGCAGGGGTGGGTTAAACTCACCCTGTAACTCTCTGGGTTTAACTCTGGTTTAACTGGGTTCAACTCCATAAAGCAAATGGGAGACACCCGGCCAGTTTTCCTCTCCAACAGCCACCTTCTGACAAGAGATCAAAAGCAGAGTGATTTATTTGATGACTTAGATTAGCCACCAGTGCCAAGTACTGTGGCAGGTAAATAAGTAGCAATTGCTTCTGAAGTTTAGTGACAAACAGAGGAGTTGCCGAGATTGCTATAGGGACAACTACACTCTGCTTGGTGCGTACCCAAACAAAACCAGCACTGGAAGTACTCAGTAGTGGCATAAACCCCATGTCACTATCTGCATATTTAAAAGCAGAGCTTAAATTCACTAATGAGCTGCTTGTAACACCACTGGTACCCACGAGCAGACAAAACACCTCTACACAGGCTCCAGCTACCAGTATTGCGTGTCCCCCCCCGCAATGTTTTATCCCACGAAGGGGAAAAGGCAACACGTACATGCCTACTGCCAGCACATCTCTTCCTTTCCTATTCCCATATGGACTCTTTCCTGCATGGGGCAGGAGCCTTGATATTTTACTTTAGGAGAAATAAAAGGCGGCAATTCTGCCTGCAAATAGCAGCATTTTGTTCCGCTGCTGCCACACTTTGCCCCAGGTGGGCAATGCTGTCACAGGAGGTAATTATGACAAACTGTCCCCTGCTCTGAACAACCCAAGCACAGAAGCTGGGGGACAAGCTTAGACACAGAGGGAACCACAGTTTTAAAGGCTGAATGCATCTACGTGCAGTTACTGGCTGTTCAGTCCCAAATACGCCCCTTTTGGGCAGGCTCCTTCACCAGCGTTCAGAGGAGCTGACTACTCAGTGAACCTTGCAGGTTCAACCCACGCTTGGACACCAGGAAGGACAGGAGACCTTGTCGCTGTGACTCATCCCTGCCCAAGGCCGAACTCCAGCTCACCGTTCCTTGCCCTTCAGCACCCAGTGGTGTGTGGACTTGGGAGCACACCTTTCACCCGGACCAGCCATGGTTTTACAACCGCGTTTCTGCTCAGCTACCCAGCGACAGAGTTCACCCTGGCTATGGAGGACGACACCTGATCCAGCGTAAAGCTTGCCAATGCCACCTTAAACTGTTAAAGTTCACGCTCAGTCAGTGCTGTCTCATAACTGCAGTGTCTGACCAATGAAAGAATAAAATTTGCTCGAGGGTGCTGGTGCGATCCCACAGCCTCTACCTCCAACACAATCACTGCGGTGAGGAGAACATCAGTTTCTATTCCAGACGCTTCCCGGTTTTTATCCTCCAAAGCGAGAGCCCTGGGAATAAGCACATAAGGATGTAGGAGAAAAGGCAGCACACACCCACCCTCCCTTGGTAACCGCTTACAAAAGTGGGAATACAAGGCACTGCAAAAAAATGGAGGAAAGCACAATGCTGGAGACGAAACTCTATACATTTGCCCAAATTGCTGTATGACAGTTGAGATGTTTATCCAGCCAAGAGTCAGAAGGGACGTATCTTATTATGGAAGTTGCTTTTGCCACTTGAGTTAAGCGAGGACTTGGCTGGCAGCGGCCACCACCAGGCGGACAGGGAAGCCAGGCTTTGCCCTGCGCAGACCTGCTGCCACTACTCATTCTGGGCTACTTCTCCATCCTTACACGTCCCAGCACTTTCCTCGTACATCTTGTGTAACTGATCTCATTTAAACCACTGTTCCCAGGCTCTCCTCCTACATTTGCAAACAATAAAGAAAAAATTACTTGCAATTTTGTAAAGCCTGTCTTGTAATAGGGAAAGCGAGTTCTCTCAGTGGGACTGAGAAAGAAAGTGTGAGGGGAAAAATAATAAATAATGCCTTTTGGATCTATTACCATTCTATGGTCTCCTTTTTAGTCAAGCCAAGGTATTATACATGGAAAACATGTCACACTTTTGTCTTTTCTGTGCCAATGGACAAATGTTGTGACGGAGGAGAGATGAACTAGCTGTCTGATTTCTGTCCAAGTTTAACAGCTAGGATTTTAGTCTCACACAGATCGAGGTTTTTTAAAGCTGCACTGGAGAGTGCTCCTGGCAAGTCAACTGGCTGAATCTGTTCTGGAGTTAAAAAATTAATCCCCTCCCTGGGACATCCCTCCAGGTCACCAGCTCCAACCGCCAGTGTCCTACAGCCTCCACATTAGCATTTTTGTTTTGTTTTCACAGCACCTACAGGTTAGCTTGGAAGTTGTCACGGAAACTCGCAGCATCAATGTTCCGAGGAAAAAGAATAATCACAGGTTAAGAGCAAAACATAGGGAACGCAGCCTGCTGCAGCAACGGGCAAGGCACCGCAGAGCTCTCCAAACGCCAGAACACGCTCAGAGGATGCTCCATAATCAATGAAAGCTAGCTCGAAGTGCCTGATGCTGTGAAAAGATATAAGGAGCCTGTCTGTCAGCTGAATGAAGCAGGATTATAGGTCTTTCGAATAACCTGGCCTCTCAGCACCTGAAGGCCACGTGAAGCAGGACACGGTATACCGTATTTCCATGCCTGGTTTCTAAACCTGAAAGCCACTAGGTCCTTTTCTGCAGAGGTGAAGCTGTGGTTCAGAAACCTACACCAGATAGCACTGGTTTGTGACTGAGACCCCTGCAGGGCTGTCACTGGAGGTTAAGGGGAAAACTTCCTTACCACGTGAAGCAGCTCTTGGTACATCGCCCGCTCTAGTCCTGAGCACTAAGAGAAAACAAAACGGTGCCAACTGATGCTATGGCTGGCCGTGACCTGGAGCAGCTCAGCAGCAGCCTCGGCACAGGGCTGGCTGCGGGACGGCTGTTCGCAGAGGTGGGACAGGAAGGAGCACAGCCGGCAGCAGGCTTGGCAGCAGCCAGCCCAAGCCAGCATCCCCCAGTTTGTATTTTATTTATTTTTTAACTCTAAGGTCTGATTACACACTTAAATTTACTGCAGCTAAACCAGTAGTGTAGCAATCATCTTAACACAAGCTGTTTTAATTTAAATCCAAATGAGGTGTCTAAAATAGCAAGTCAGCTGTCCAAATATAGCACGCATACACAGAGTTAGATGACAAAGGTTCAGAAATTCAAAGACCCAGAAGATCTCAAGCCAAGATATTTTTTAATATCATTTCAGTATCAGCACATTACCAGTAGCATCGCATACTACTCTTGGGAAAATATGTTCCACACAGAAAGTTCACTTCCCTTGAAAGACTCCTGTTACACTGATCATATTGCATTGCACATGAGCCGTCTAAAGAGCAGGAGGAGAGAGGACAAAGCAGCAAGAGCAGGGAATCCCATGGAAGCTCAGATTTGGTTCACACTGCGACACTGCAAGTGGCACACGTTGCTTCACTTCTAACAACTGGAGGTTTCCGACCACACTGGGTTTTATGGGGAAGGAAGATGGGAGAATGGGGCAGAAGAGACACTACTGGAAACTTAAGACTCCTGAGAACCAAAAAATTCTACTACCCAGAAGAGCCGAGCAGTGAGCTAGACAATATAGAGGGTTTTAAAAACAACCCTTGAGGGATGCAGCTGCAAAACGGCGAGAATAAATCATCTGCACTGATCGGCGGCGAAGTTCTGCCCGTGGGAGCTCCGGACTACTCCTACATGGCGAACACATGCAGTCTGTGGCTCTTCAGACAAAGTTCAAAATCGGTTTGAGACGGGAGGTTGTGGAGACTCCTGCGTTACTTAAAGAACTACGCCCTTCTGGGACAAGGTGTAGGCTTCTGCCTGATCGAGTAGTAGATGTCAGAGTGGTATGTGGCTCCCAACGCCCTACTACGGAACAGTCGGTCACCGCTCTGCCACATAACTAATGCCTTTGGGGGCATTTAGGTTTTTAGCCATTTTGCTTTTTAATATCATGCTGCGTTTTCATAACATCATGATATCGCTTCTCATCTCAAAGCACTCAGAATTACAAATGGAGAAAATATTTAGAGGTACTTAGGAATTGCACCAGGAGATTAATAAAATTGTTCAACGTGGCCCGTATTAAAGGAACTCTCAAAAACCTTGAGTGATTCACGAACACACAGTTCCCCGTTCAGATTGGTCAAAGCGGGGTAAGGACAGTGATCTTTGTTTCCTATATTAAGTGCAAAAGAGTCCAAAAGCTTGTTCTGGGCAGTGCAAAACACCATTCTGCAAAAGGTCAGGTTGACGATTAACTTCAGCTGCAGGAAGAGTAGAACAGGGGTAGGCAGGGAGGTGCTGAAATGCTCCCCAAAACGGAAATAAGTGCTTTAAAGGGCTTCACAGAAGCCAAGACGAAACCAAGACCACTTTGCATCACATGCAGCACTACCTGCAGGCAGTCAACTGATAGCGTATTACAGTTCTTTTGTTCATGCAACTAGCAGATCCGAATCTGCCAGTCATCTTGACTGACATTCAGCACGTTGACAACTAGCAGCGCACACTAAGGTTCGCCACTAAGCCTACCCCAAGTTGTGCCTGTTACCAGCAAACTGCTGTGGATTTAAGCATACAGCGTGGACATAACGCTTTTTCAGAAAACAAGCAAAAGGCATGACCTAAAGTCGGATTTTCTAATTTAGCTCAAGAAGATCCCATTGCTGGTAGGGCTGAACAGAGCAGCTTCCAGCCCCAGGCCATCACACACCGCTCTAAAATAAACCTGCCCGTCACCAGCTGAATGCCTACAACAGTTTTAAGCGCTGTACCAAGGGGACACGAATTGTTATCAAATGACACACCCACGATCTTCTAAAGAGTCATTTAGGAAACACCTGGCAGGTGCCTGCATGGAAGGCAGCAGAGGAGGAAGCCTTTGCAACACCCACAGGAGATCAGGCAATCTGAAAAATGAGAATCGAATCGCTGGCTCTGCATCACTGTTCCCTTTCAACACTGCTCGTGGTGCGGGAAGGCTTGCTGCACAGGCAGCCTCCAAATCCAGCTGTGTCATTAGTTCTTATGATCTCCCAACACTGCGAGCCTCCCTGGAGACCTGCAGCTCTCTAAGACAAGCTGACAGCTCTTTAATTTCTCTTTATGACATATTATGGAGACAGAGAAACCTGAAGTTGTGCCACTCAGTTGAGTTCCTTCCAACCTCAGGCTGAAGCTTCCCGAGCCTCCCCTACCCACACATCTACCTGCAGCAGACTTGTAGCTACTTTTGTCCCTGCCTACATTTCCGATCACCCCACCTCTTGGGTTTGTTTTTCTTACCCTCCCCGTTATTTTGGGGTAAAGTTCTTTGGTGGTAGAGTATCTCTCCATCCTCCCTAAGTACAAACCTCCTTCCACAGCACAGTTCTGGTCCTTCACTCTCAGCCATATGCTGAAGCATCTTCCCCCTTCCAACAAATTCCAACTTTGAGCCTTCTAGCAGAAAGGCACTGAAAGGCTCTACTTCCCTTTTCCAAGAAGTGGAATTTGGCTAAAAAGTCTGAACAAATCATTGGACGCAACAAAGATTCAGTTTAATTATGATGTGTGTAAATGCTGTGCTTTGGAGCAGAGGAATCTGGCTTTCACATAAATCTTTTGCTTAGCGAAAGTAAATCTTTTACTTGGATTTCCCTTGTCCAAGACTGTCAAGCATTATTTATTATACTAGCCACAAATCACTTCTGTGGCTCTGCAAATTTACATGACATTTTGGAAAACACTGCAAGACAGATTCCCTGGCCTGGTGAACACACCAATCGAAAAACGAAGACAAAGTACAAGGCAGTAATTCAAAGGAAGGAAGACATGACAACAGGAAGGTTACTGGGTTATTATTTAAAGGAAAAGAAGTAGGTTTGGGAGCATTTCCCAGCAGGGGCAGCAACACAGCTGGGAGAGAGGATGATCCTGGAAGCAGAACAAGGAGAGCTGCCCAAATCTACCTTGCTCTTCGCTTGGAAGGTGAATCCCACCTATAACCGGCAACAGCAACTCTCAGCTTTTCAGCATCCTTAGTCTTACACACCTATCTCATGTGTGTAAAAGTTGAGCACCACCGTTCATCACAAAAGGGACGCGGCACCAGGGAACCCACTCGCACGTGAGCCTGGGTTAGATGCCTGGAGAAAGGGTAAAGCAGCAAAGACAACCTGGTACCTAAAGTGCCAGCTCTGGCTTGAAGGAAGAGGAGCTCAACAGCCTACTGAGCTTTCTAGGCTCAACAGGCAAGAATGACCTTCAGTGCCATTGGGAAAAGAGTTACAGAAAAGTCTGACTTTGTCCAACCTTGTCATCAAGTGCTGCTGAATTACTTGTTCCGACAGGCTTACATCCCATATACTCACATCAACCAATAAGCCTGTGTGTGCAAAAGGGTTTACAAAACCTTAGGGGAGACCTGAAAAATAATTCAGAAAGAATGAACATGATATGGAAGGCCAAAGTTTTAAAATACATGGCTATGACTACAAAACATGCAAAGATCTTGTAGGATACAATTTTCCGACTCGTAAGTCTAGCAGTAAGCCACTTAAGAGTCCTATGAGGAATCTTTCAAAGATGTCTCCAGTTACAGGATTTAATCTAAACACAGGATTTTTCTTCTTAGCAGCAGTTTATAGTAAAAGATATGATCCCCCTTCTCAGTGTTTATACTTCTTGCTCCACATACTCAGTCTTCTGGGTATAGCACTTCCGGGAAAATCAGTTGCTTAATGGAAATGCCTAAAGGATCTCCTCCAGGTGCGATGTCGCAACAGCACAGATTGTTACAGGACACCCCTCCTCCCATTTTCTTATACTAAGATGGCTGATTAAAAGCAATACTGTCCTCCTACCTCTGCCTAAGAATTTGAGAGAAGCTTGACCAAGAGCAGTGCTCTAGCACCAGATGGCACTGTTACCTGAAAAAACCCACATGAGACCGCAGTTAAAGACACAGGAGAAGCTGGTTGGAAGCCGTAAGCAGAAAAGTAGGCAACATTTTGCCTATACGTCAGCCAACACTTCTCGCAGACAGGCTGTCTCAACACTCCCTCAGTAAAGCCTCATCTGAAGCACAGGTCAGAGCTAGCAAGCCCCACCAAGAAGAAAACAGCCATGAGGAGCACAGCACCTCTACAGACACCCAAGCCCAGCTTGTCAGATGCCCAGCTCAAACAGGGCCTAAAGGGATGGCTGCGGAAACCTTGGCGAACACCTAACCACCCAGGGTGAAAGCAGTGGCTGTGCTCATCTCTCTGGCAGTATCTAATGAGGTCTAAGCGAGATGCATTCGACTGCTAGAAGAGACCCCCCTAAGGAGCAGCTCACCTGGATGCTATCACCAACAGCGTGACAGGGAGAGGGTAAAGCCCATTTCAGCCGCTCGTCTAGATTCCTGGGATTCCCAACAGCCCACTGTTTTAACTTGCCAATTAAGCTGTGTTCCTCCTTGTGTGCAAAGTAGATCTTTCCAGTAGCTCTTTCATTTACCTGAAGCAAAAGGATTCCTCAAATTGCGGCCTTGGGAGGAAAATGGCAGTTGTTACACAACAGGTTTTCCACCTTTTTGCTGGGGTTGCCATCTGGACAGCATCACCACTCTAGAAATTAGACACTCTCCACCCTGGGCAGCATTTGGGGCACACTGCCAGGCCTGGTGGGAAAGAGCGGGACTGCTCAAACCACCATCTGCCTTTCCAGAGGATAAAGAGGATGCTGCGAGGAAATCTGTGCGACTATTGCTGACCAAGTCACTCCTCAGGCACAATACATGCACTGCATCTTTGGGAGTAGGAATAAAGAGGGAAATATTCCTTTGCTCCGTTCCTGGAGTAAACCAGGGAAGGCTCTTCTGCTGATCCAAAACTGGACTCTGCTGGGCTGGTGGTAACCGTGCTGGGGAATGAAGCGTTCCCCCTCCCCTTGCATCAGGTCAGCAGTGTGCAAGAGGAACTCATTATTAGCCCGCAGCAAAAATCCACCTTGCAAAAAGTGCCACGGAACAACAAGAGGGAGACATATCAACAGAAAAATCACCATGTCTGCTTTCCAGCTGGTTAGCTCATATGCTGCTGCTGTGGATACAAACCAGCCATTTAAATTAGCTTCTAATTGTTCACAATTATTCAGAGACAGCATAACCTGCAAGCAGCTTTAAGACGACAGGCAAGTAGGAGAAAAAGAATGGTTTCAAATGCCTTAACAAGATTCATATATTCATGCTTTGCAAGTCTCACAGCCTGCAATCTCCAGCAACGCTGCCTCTCTAACAGACCCCCCCCCAAGACGTGTGCTTTGCATGCATCGGAGGAAGAGAGCCCATGGGGGTTTCTACTCTTCAGGTTTCTACTCCTTGCTCCAGTTTTTGGACTGGTTCAAAAATTAAACCAATAATATTTTGGTCTACCCCAGTCCTTCACAGTCTCTGCACACACAGGCAGTTTAAGCAACACTATTTATAAAGCTGCTTAAAATTCTGGACACAGCCAGAGCTCTTTGATAGGATGTCAGCCATGCGACACCCGAACGTAGGAGGTTGACACAGGACGGTTACTGTAATACAGCCCACTCTTCTTTCCCTTTCTTTCACCCAGAGCCTCCACTACCACCCTCACAGGAGTCCCTTCCCCCAGACACAGACAGCGATGTTTCACAACTGCTGCAATTTTCTCTCCAAGGAGACAGGAAAGATGTTAGCCTATTATCCTTAAATCCCTAGCACGGCAGTTTTGGTTCACACATCGGACCCAACGCAAGTCCAGCCTGCAGGCCAAATCGCTTTAGGGGACTGAATCCGAACGTACCTTAACGATGAAATTCCCCCACATTCAGCCATGTTTGGAGCCAGAGGTACAGCACTGCCACAGAGCCCTCATCTAGGTCTAGGAACTGTAGCAAAATTTAATAAACTTAAGCAGGATTATTTTATCAAGTACAGAATCTCCTAGAGGAGACAAAATAACGCTGAAAAGCGATGTACAAATAGCTGTAGCCGAAAGCACAGCAAATGCTGTGTCATGCTACGCTCCCGAGTCAGTCCTGGGCAGCGAGTGCACGGAGCTGACCCGTCTCTCCTGTAGCTGCTCCGAGTTTCATGCCGGCTCCGAAATGAGAGCATCTCCCTGGAGAAATACTCTTGGTTGATCTCACATGCAGAACACACTCGCCAAACACACTGCAGCACCTTACTGCTCTGCTACATACGAGGAATGCTGCACGGACAGACAGGCTGCCTGAAGCCCAAGGAGAAGAGCCAGAGCAGCGAATTCAACGAAGCGGATCAGGACCTGGGTAAATTTGCTAGCTTAGCTGGGAAATATACGATGCTCAGGCTGGAGATGGAGGCAGTTTCCACAGCTAGTGATTAAGAGCGCTCAGGGGAAACTCTGAGGAAGGAAAGCAGCGTCACTGCCTTCTCGTCAGGACAGAGCCAGGGCAGAGGTCTAGGGCCATCCCTCCAGTCCCTCCTCGCACAGGGCCAAGGCAAGCGCTGTTTTAGGAGGTACAGCAGCTAACGCTAGCTGCGAGACACAGCAAGCGCTCTGCAAAGGCTTTCTATTAAATAACATGCCTTCTGAACCAGCTGTATCCACACTGAAGTCAGATATTGATTTAAAAAAAAAATCAAAGCCTTTACAACCAGTTCAAGCAACCTCTGGAATGCTACCGAGAAGCCACCCAAAATTCAGTGGCAGCGTGGGTACCCCGTGCATGCATTTATTTCTGATGAACAGCAAAGCCACTCCCCCAGCTCACACTGCAGAAGAGTGTGTGAATGCTGCTGGGACAATGCAGCACAATTGCATCATTGCCCAAAAAACCTCAGCTGCATTTTCTATTCACTGGAAGAGCCTCAATTATCCCCCCCATACATAAATGCTGTATTGGCCATTACAAAAAGAAGGAACAGCCCCTACCGAATCCATACGCCAGGCTACCGAAGCCCAGTTATTTAACGACTGAATTTCTGCAAGCCCTGCACTGTGACATGCCTTTTTATTCAAGGGGTGAATTCACCGCTTGCAGAATGGCTGGGGGAAGACTAAAACATCTCCCAGCCAGAGCAGGTTCAATTCATCGCCTCCTGTTTGTGCATCCTATGATACAAAAGCAACCAACCTTCAGTTCCCTTCAATAACTGAGAAAATCTCACCAGGACTGGTGGCAGCAATGATGCAATAGGGACAGAAGTGTAAAAGCCCTTCAGAGCCCGACTTAATACTCCTGGAGCAAAGCATCGTTTCACCCCCCTTGCACAGGTAAGTCTAGTGGACTTTTTCTTCCTTGCCATCTCAGCCAGAGCACAAAGCTTTCAACATCATATTTAAAACCCATCAGTGCGATCATACAACACTACTATATCATTTTGCCTTCGGGTGTTTTCCAGGCTGGCTTCTAAACCATTTAAAAGCAGCTCTCCAGATTTGTGCCAGCAATCTAAGACAGCACAGCACTTGCCCAGAGAACATCCAACATCTGCATGGGAACACCGCTCTCTTCTCCGCGTTACTCTGCAGGAATCCATTCAGTTATTCAGCGGCACATTTGACGTGACAATAATTCAAGATTATAGCTCAGGGAATCTTCTTTTCTCCCCCTGTCCCTTCCCTGGCAACTGAGCAACCAAAAAGCAGAGACATAGATGGCTCACAGAAGTCACTGTGCCATGGGTCTAAGTAAACACTTACAGCAGTGGCACAGAAACCAGAGGAGCAATAAAGCCAGATGTTCCCTCGTTTTGTATGAGGTACACACAGCTCCCACGCTAAACCTGCTGAAGTTAGATTATTAAGCACCTCCCTGTACACAGGTTTTAAGGGCAAAATCCTTTATACCTGCATTAATCCTCAGCCTGGTTTTCCTCTGGACACAGCATACAGGTACCAGTAAACTCCTTGCAGGAGTACATCTTTATCCTTACACTCCTCCACTCCGCACATGCTCTGCACCACAACACAGCCCAACAGCTGTACAGCAATCACAGATTTCTGGGAAAAGATATTTCCCAAGACACTCAAATCCAGTTTTCAAGAATGGCTTAGGCATTGAGGAGACCCAGCATCAGAAGAGTCCCCTGGGGACTAACACACTTCTAGGCCAACCAGGAAACCGTGAAATCTTCCATTTTTAATGAGGAGTGTCTCAGAGAAACCTGGAACTGCCCCTCCGCCAAAAACATTTCTAAAAGGTCACCTCTTACAGGCAAGCAAGGGGAGATTGACTGTTAACAGAACTCACCTCGGAGCTGACTAGCTTCCCATAAATGTCAAAGACTAAAGTCTCGGACTTTTCCTAACCGGGGTGTAAAACTGTTTTAAGAGATGCTTTGCTGCCTCCCTCACCTCTGCATATAGATCAGCAGGCTGCTCCTAGCAGGTTTTTTAAAAAGCCTTCTCTGAATTTGTACACCTTCAGCAGGAACACAGAACATGTCTCTGTTCTCTTCCTGGCCTGATATGACAAACATCAGACAGTATCATTACCTGTAAGATGTTTCAGTGCAGACCTGGTTAGAAAAGTTGCTAAAATGGCAACTGGGGGATGTCACGTTTGACTCAGCAGCTCTGTCAAATATTGCACCCTTATGAAGTGCATTTGCTCCGCTCCTATCCTTCCCACCCCTCCTTCAGACCTGCTCAGCCTCGGGTCTGAGATGAGCTGAGGTCTTTCATCTTAAGCATCTCCACTGCCTCCATGGACTCTCTCAGGTGTAACCTGCCTGGATATAAGCAGCTCTGCTGAGGATGCCCTTAGAGGAATAAGTGCTCACTCCAGGCAGCATGAGCAAAAAGCAGTAAAAAGCCTGGCTGCCTGAAGTCAGCGGTTCTGCTTCCAAACGACACACAGCTAGTCAGTAAGAAGGGTTTTTTTCCCCCCCCTTTAAGAAACGCATTTGCCTTTCAGAGCAGAAAGGCACTAGGTCCCTAATGCAGATGCAATACTGAGTCTTGCACTGTACCTGTGCTAACAGCCTCCTGGGAATATCTTAACCAAGAAGAAAAAAGATACTGGGGACAAATGATGCAGCTAATCAATTACAAGCCACTGATCCCCGTCCCTACAGTGGCACGACTCCAAGTGTACGCTTTGTACATCTGGATTCCTTCGCATCTACACACCAAAGAATAAAAACAGTCTGATGAGCAACTAATCAATAGCCCCGTCGCAAAATATATCTTACCTTCTTAAACCAAGTCAGTTATCCTTGACAGGGAGCCCCATATTTC
Source organism: Anhinga rufa (assembly GCA_013400875.1). Taxonomy (NCBI): domain Eukaryota; kingdom Metazoa; phylum Chordata; class Aves; order Suliformes; family Anhingidae; genus Anhinga; species Anhinga rufa. The sequence continues at coordinate 24,889 of VZTV01047560.1, forward strand.
CTGGAGCTGTAATTTACTTGATGCCTACTTCCTAAAGTGGCCTTTTTTTAGGATATATTGCTATGCACACATACAGTAGGAATGTGTGTGTTTTGCTTTAACATCAGACTTTGTTAGGTGCCACATACATAACATGTTCTTTGCTTTAATGACTTCAGTATAACAGAGGGATTTCAGCCCATCACAACCCCAGTGAAACATTGAGCCATAAACACAGTTAGAGTAGGTTTGCAAACACTATAAAAATAGCCTCGCAAGATGATTTAGAGAGCTCTGCTCCCCCGACAGCTGGAGCAGTGCTCTGCCTCCTCCTCCTCCCTGCTTCCAGCAAAATGGAGGTTAACTAAACTGTCTCTAAGGAGCACTGCCAAAATGCCATGGTGAGGCCTGTCCTGCAAACCCTTGAGAGGACAGGCCTGTAATGACTGGACAGCAGATTTCAGAGTCACTGAAAAGCCACATGGCATGAAGTGAACAGCATTAGCACGGCCGTAAGCAGAACTGCTCTGAGGTGCTGAGCCCCAGCCGTGTTCTGGGAAGGGTCCATGGGTTGATAAGCCTTAGGCTGCATTATATGGCCTGTCGTTCCCAATTAAACATACAAACCAGGCTCTTCCTTAAAACTGCCCCTACTCATTAATTGCCACTCTCTACTCCTCAGATTTGGCAGGCTCCTGACTAGGATGTGTAACCTCCAGCAGCAACTCAAACCAGTCAGACCAGCCACTACCAGGACGCTCCTACGCTTACAACAGCGCTTTTTAGTTGAAAAAGATTCCCCAGCTTTGCAGGCTAATGCATATACAAAGGTATTGTGTCATCAGCTGCTGACATGCAGCTAGGGCTGGGGTGGAACATGGTAGCTATGAAAAATCAGGTGCACCATTAAATAGTGGACAAGAATAAGCCAAGAACACGGCACTTCTCCGTTTGAAGGTGGGCACTCTGCATATACTCAAGTATATACTCATATACTCAAGATACTGTCAACATTAAGAAAGTATGTTAAGTGAACAGGAAAAGTAGCAAGAGGGGTACTTTTGCTATGAATAAGAAATGACACACTGCGTTCTTACCACAAACTAAAAAATCCAGAAAGCACCTGACGTGGCAGAATCCTGTAGCGAAAGGTCCTCAACCGTGACCGTCTGCATGATGTAACGGCCAGCCTTGGACTCGCTGCTGACAAGCACTTGCTGTCTTTCTGCCAGATTAGATTTTTTGGGGATACACCCCTTACCAGGTGTGTGCTCGCAGATCTCCTGCATGTTACGACACGCGCCTTTGCAACAGATTCATGCTGTGAACACAGAGCACCCCCTTCCCCGCACAGAGCCAGCTTCCATCCCACTTAATTCATCTGTCCAGATTAATTTCTCATTACCCCGGAGCTACGTGCCTGGCTCAGACAGCCATGTATGCAACATTACCTTTATCCCATCAGGTACTTAACGGTGCCTCACACCTCACTGCTCTCCTCCCTTACCGTGCCTTGGGCACCGAAGGCTGAGAATACCGATTTGGACAGAGAAAACACAGCACAGGAGGATGCACTAGTCAGGATGCCAGCCCTAAAGCCTTAAGAATCACATGTGCCATGGCATTTAGTAGGGCCGAAGCTGCTACTTCATTAGGTTTGCTTAATGAGTCATATTAAACAGCGTATATGTAAGAACAGGTTTTCTATTAGTGTGAGGACCTCACCGGATTATCTAGGTGAAATGCTGCCAATTACAATGGAGCCTTTTTTCATTTTATATACTTAACCATGACCTACATTCCTTTGCTCGAAGGAGGCCCATCTCCAGAGGGAATGTGCCTCTTTAATCAGCTCCAGCATTTTTTCAGGGTTGAGCAGGGATGGATGGAGCAGCCTCATGTCTCTTCACATAACACACAGCTTGCAGAAGCTCCAGGAGAGTGGTAAAGAAGCCATCAAGTTCAAATAAGGGCAGGCATTATCTGCAGCCTGCTCTGAGCAGCACCCTCCGCTCCCGAGGCCGCTGGGACTGACGAGCACAAGGCCTCCACGTTCCCCCATGGAGCCTGCTTCACCCTGTTGTGCAAGCGTCGTCTCCTGGTGAAACTGCAGTCAAGGTCATGTTTGAGGAGGAAAACAAGAATCAGAAGTCTTTGGGGCAGTCAGCAATCTTAACTCTTGTCTCCACAAGAAAGCGGCCTATGTGCCAGTAGTAAAGAGAACATCTAGACAAGTAGACTCGCCGGCTGCATTAAAATATAAAAAGGGAGCAGCAACTCACATGCAAGGATTACACCTTACCCTCGTTTCCCTAAAGTTTTGGGAAATTCAAACTGCTGCCAAGATGCAGCCTCTCCTCTCTACTAAAGCACAGCCAGCAAAAAACAACCCCCCAAAACACACACCCCCTGCCCCAGCCCCGCTCTAAGAAAACCCCAAAAGCCAGAAAGGAACCACAGAAGGCTCAAAAGGAAGGAATTTGTGCAAAGCTGCTGTGGGGCAGTGTGTCCAGGGAGCCAGGCCCACCCCTCGGGGCTCTAGCCTGGGCTGTTCCGGGGACAGCAGGGACCCACGGCCACAGCCTGTCTGCAGGGCATCAGGCTACAGGGACAACTGCCCGCTCTGAGGGCGTCGGGGCTGCAACAGGAACCGAGAAGGGCTAGAAAAAGCACTGACAGAATAACACACCTCACTGCCACAGCCTTGGGAAAACACTGATTTGATCAACGCATTCTCCCATCAGGACATGTTTCAGATTGACACTCTTCCAATCCTGTATCAATTTTAGCTATTTTAAAAACGATCAGTTTTCAGAAGCCAAAGCACATCATTTTTCTGCCCTCTCCATCACCATCAGCACTAAAGATCTGCGATACCTCCGAAGGTTGTTAGCTTTGTTGATGCATGATGCAGAACAGGATACGCCCAACGCTGCAAAGCCCAACAATACTGACAGCAGTAAAAACAACTCCTGCTCCATTATACCAAGCAGTTACGATCAGGAGCTGCACAGAGAATGCGCATACAATAAGCCGTCACAAAACGACGTGGATTATGTTGCGCAGAGATAGGTCTGAGACTTAAGCAGATATGAGATCACCAGGGGTGTGGTAAGAAAGCCACAGATAAAAAAAATCCCACTATTCTCCCTTTTGTTCACATCATCCCAAAGAGAACAAACTCAGGAGAGATGAGGCTTAAAGTTCCCTCCAACTGGAAGGAAACAAGCACACCCTCTCCTTTGTTACAGCAAAAACTCCTTTTCTTCATAAGCACAGCTCTACTGAGACAAAGGCTGGTGGGTGTTAGCGAAAAGGGCCTTGCCTGCGCTAAGGCAGCAGTCGGGGCAGGTCTGGCAGCCAGACCCGTCCAGATCCAGGCTATCTACCGCAGGACATAGCCTCGCCTCGCGCTGCAGCGCGACCCACCAGCACCACGGGCACTGTTCCTGCCACATCCTACTTCTTCACTGCAGCACCGGCACCTCCCAGGTTCCTGGTGCCGTTCAGCATCGCATCTCCTCTCCAACTTTTCCATCTTGTGTGCCAGACTTGGGGAAATGAAACAAAGACCCCAAACTCAGCCGTCTGCGAGCATGCACTGTCACGCTATGCTCTACCGGAGCATGACAGTCTCGGCAAGGAAGCGAGGGATGAAGAGGTGAAGTCTGCTCATCTTCCTCCCTCTCCTTGCACAGCCCTTTGCGGAATTGTCGTTTCCCTTGCCATTCTTAAAGTGTTTTGTTTTCAGACCTCAGCCAGAGAAGCATAACCTGTGAGCACAAAGTCATTAACTGCTTCTGGCCTGGAGTCCAAGCCACTGGGTGAAGCGGGACAAGCAGATTTTCCAAAGGCTTCAACCCACGAGGGGCTGCCTGCCCACAGAGCTACTACTCTTTACTAACAAGAAATAACCAACCTCACTGAAAATCCATACAGAAGGGTTTATGGAGCCTGTTGTATGACATCCTCGAGGGCCGCCGAGTAACTTAAATTAATGAACTTAAGCACACTGTAAACTGATCTCACCTCTGTACTTTTGTCAACGTTCAGACCTTAGAACAAGATAAGGTTACTTTTCACAATTACCTAAAAATATGAAGAGCCTGGAGTGGAACACTTACCTGTTTTAGAAGCAAAATTTAACCCCAGATTTTTAGGCAAACGTAAGCCAACATTTATATTTAAGCTGAAACGTAACAAGAAAGGTCTCCCACAAACCGTTTGTGGCAGAGTCCCGGCAGAAATACAAGACACCTCTGAAACCATGCCCTGCCTGCAAGGGTCGCACTGATGGATGGTTTGTATTGAAGCACTGCAATAATTAGTAAATTATTAATTGAATAGCAGACCACCATACAGTTCTCCTACCAGAAATCTGCATTTTCAACCCAAGAGAAGAGGGAAACGCCACCTTTCTGGGTGACATGATTTTAAAGAAACCCCAACTCTTACCACCCTGATTTCTGCACCCCTCAGGATGGAGCCTCCAACTATATCCTTACCACACTTGTGTCTTCCGCGGACAAAGCGTACATGTTGTGTCAGCCTCAAGCTTAGAGTTCTTCCTAGCTTTCAGTCTGGTCAGCAACCTAGGCTGAGATGGTAACACAAAAATGGGAATTACTAGAAATCATTTAGACGGTGGTGTGGTACACGCTTGTCCATCAGCGCCTTGAGTCTTCTGCTACAGCCACATTCCAGAACTGTTTTTATATTGTCACCACAATTATGTCACCGCAGGCATCAGCACTAAGCCTCCCTCGCAGTCACAAGCAGGGCAACGCAGAGATAACTTCCACAGGCTTTAGGTGTTAGAGATGTTTACCAACACCTTACTAGCTCACTTAATAAAGCAATAATGGTAACTGCAAAAAGGTACTCTCCGGTCAAGTTCCCCATCCAGCCACCTGAAGCCTCTAAGCACCTCAGTGTTAAAGCATTTAAGTGTCACACACCTTTTGAACCGCAACAGTCCAAAGATCAGAAGTTGGCTTAAAAGTCAAAGCCTATAATTCAGAAGTCCCAGATCCATTTCACCTAGCAAAGATGCTTTTGATACAGTAGCTTTAAAAAAAGGTGCCCATGAAGTTTAAAAAGAAGCTGCTGCTCTCGTCTCAAGAGTACGTGATGACCGGTAGAGTTCATCACCTCAGAAAGCTATCGTGATACTGGCAAGCAGAATTTGCAACTGAACCCTCCTTTTCTTCTGCCACATGCACCCATCACAGACGTTCCGCAAAGTTCAAGTAGCACTTCAGGGTTGAATGGATCAAGACAAAATTGCAGTTTTCTTCTTGCAGAAAACCTCAGCACCAGAAGCCTAGTCCCTCAGCAATATTGCAGAGACAGCAATGTCTGACAATATGACCACTGACAATAACAATATATATTATATATATATATAAAAAATAATGACGATAACATCACAACATGTGATGGATAAGTATTTCAGTGGGGAAAGTCACCATAGCTTACTCTTTCAGAGGACAATTATAAAGAGAGAATTGTGAAGATACTTGAACACTGCACCAAAAAGCATATTGCTAGATGCTACCAACAGTCTGGGCACTCAAACAACACTTCTTTCCATAATAATGGAAAAAACCCCCACGTGATACGCACAAAAGTAGAGAAAGGAAAAAGTGTAGAGCTTCCAAAAAAACCACAACACTCTCATGGTGAGGGAGTAGGTTGGGATAAAAACAATACATATCAGTGTACATTTTAACAACCACCGCAGCAGCAGCTTTTGTGAATGAAGCACCGGGATGATTCAAGAACATATTAGTTTCAAAACACTTCAGACAGAAGCTCTGATAAATAGCTATCTCACCATCACCACATCTCTTGGCAGAGATGCGCAGCTTTCCATACATCAAGACAATGCCTCTCTGCTCAGAGACACACATTCAACTCATCATGCAGGTTCACCCAAGCGGCTCTTCGGTAGCACCTGCCTCCAGATAAAATAGCTATTTAGAGCAAGGTGGGTGTCAGGAAGGGTAATTTCACCCATCACTTGAGGCCTGGGTGCAAATCACAGACCACACGTTGTCATTTGTGATTAAAAGCTCTTCCTCTCCTGGGCTCTAATGGAGATTTGCCACTTTGCTAAATCACAGCGTAGCTGAACATGACAGGTGCCTTCTTTTCCCGAAAGCAAAAGATAAACTCAAAGGCAATGTTTGGATGGGGCTAAGCTGGAAGGAGCAGTACTAGCTACGCAGATAGCACGTACTAACCTTGCAGTGTTCCTCCTGGAGCCGTATCTCCACGTGGGAGCATAATAAACATCCTTTGTTTTACCCTTCTTCAGAACATAGATAATCCTGCTTCATTTCAAATACTCTAAAACACTTTGGTGGAAAAAAACACCCTTCTAGCTCACATACCAGCATCGTTCACTAACAGGAACACCTGAAAACCCAGCTCAACATCACCCCTCAGTTCAGATGCACCACTCCCAGGCTAGAAGGTCACACTTAACCAATTCTGCATTTTGAGAATATCCAGGGATCTCTTTCTGATGAAACTGGAAAACAAGAGGGCAAATGGATGCCCTGCCAGCTGGGGAGGCAAAGCGCTGGAGAGGTCTGCCACCGTCCTGAGCAGGGCAAGGACCGCTCTCTTGAGAGCGATGAACATGCTATTGCCCTGAATAACTTAACTCCCAGAGAAAAATGAAAATAGCAAAGATAAGGGATGGGAGGATATATGAATGGGGAGAAAGGGTGTTTGAGGCACCAGAGATCCTGGCATGGGGAGAAAACTAAACCTAACTTAAGGGCATCAACACTTCAGGGCCTCTGAAGCAGCAAACCACTACAAAAATTAAAGAAAGAGCTATGAAAATGAGACCTGCTACCTACAGCAGCAGCAACAACACACCTGATCCTCTTAGAGCACAGCAGGACCCAGCTGAGCTGAGAGCCAAGCTAGCTAGCCAAGCTACACTTCAGAACTGCAATTTGGTGTCTTTTCTACCATGCTCAGTAGCACATACAGGTTGGACAACGATGCTACGAATGTCATTCTGTGTCTAACCCTTGATCTTCTGTTTTAAGCTGCCATTCAAGCATTTCTAGCACTGTAGATCAGAGGTAGGCACTCCGAGCTGAACTGTAGCTGAGCTAAGTTAGCAGCACTAACGAGGACAAACAGCATTTCATAAAGATTTCTTCAGCCGCTTTCCAGAACAAGTACCACAGACTCTCCAGCTCCTGGGGTGTTCAGTTCACTGCCATCATCACATCGACACAGTTCTTCCAGCACCAAGGAGATGCAGACAGGAGCCGCACAGCAGACTTCTAAGATTGCTCATTAACGCTTCTACAAAATGGCTTGCTAGCCCAAATGGTGCTAAGCAGTCGCAAAGACCCAAGTTCTGGAAAGCAAGAGCTTTCCACCCTGAGTTTGTTGCCCCCTCCACACACTCACCCTTAGCAGCCTAAGCGCACACAGACATTCAGAGAAGCAGGTACAGGAGCATGGAGACAGGAATCTGCCCCACAAACACCACCTTTAAAAGCTGATCTTTTCAGGCCCTTCATTTCTCATCGCAGCTCTGACAGCAAACACTTACCAACACCACATTAGAAGAGATTATCACAAGAGAAAGTTAAGGTTCATGTCAGTCACCATGGGCAGTGAAGTACACTCAATAGTAACCATCAGAGGTAGGGTAGGTGATGAGACCAGTCTGCCCAACTGGCTATGGCCACGAAGGTCAAATGCTGTTTGTCAAACTGCCCTGGCTTTGGCTGGGATAGAGTTAGTTTTCTTCACAGCAGCTCGTATGGGCTGTGTTTTGGATTTGTGCTGAAAACAGTGTTGATAATGTGGAGGTGTTTTAGTTGTTGCCAAGTAGTGCTTACACCAGTCAAGGACTTCTCCAGCCTCCCGTGCTCTGCCGGGGGCACAATGAGCCGGGAGGGGAGGGGGCACAGCCCCAACAGCTGACCCCAACCGGCCCAAGGGACGTCCCACACCATATGGGGTCATGCCCAGTATGTTAACTGGGGGAGTTGGCCAGGGGAAGCGATGATCACAGCCTGGGGACTGGGGCATCAGTCGGCAGGTGGTGAGCGGTTGCATCACTTGGTTCCCCCCTCCCCAATTTCATTTCTCTCTTGTGTTATTTTCCTTTTCATTATGTTATTATTACTATCATAATCATTATCATCATCATTACCATTATTACTATTACTATTTTATTTTAATTAGTAAACTGTTCTTATTGCAACCCACGAGTTTTCTTGCTTTTGCTTTCCCGATTCTCTCCCCACCCCACTGGCGTGGGGGCAGTGAGCGAGCAGCTGCGTGGGGCTTAGGGCTGACTGGGGCTAAGCCACGACACAAACCCAACACGTAGGGCTCACCATCAATCTCCAACCATCTCCACAACGACTACTAAAGGAAAAAAAATAGCTTTTGCAGCGAGTGCTCACTTTACGGCAAGTATGCCAGCTATGCGGGTTTCAGATAAGAGTATTTTCTCTACAAAACTGCCTGCTTGCATGGTTGTACACATGTTAATCAGAAAGACTGCTGTAATCTGAAGAGAAAGCAACTGCGTGGGGCTGAAACAAGAGAAGCCAAAGCATCACTGGAGAGAGAGAGAAAGCATTAGGTGTGAATACACATTGTGTGCTTGCACCTGGATGCCAATTAAACAGCAGGATACCCAGAATTAGTGCACCACACACTCCGGCCACATCCACTGCGTTAACGTGAGGCCTAATTCAACTCACGGTTATTTTAACCGTTGTGCAAGAGCAGATAGATTCCGAATGGTAACCAGTACCTATGGATGGCAATCTGGTAGTAAGTTATGTTACTGAGAATAGAAAAAAATACAGACAGCACTATTAAGAGGAAGCCAGGAACTCAGCCTGGATTTCTTCCAAAGTTCAAAGTGTCAACACTGGAAAAAACCAGAAAGACTCCTCCAATTAAAGATTTTACACATGCATTACAGTGACCACATCCGTTACCATATTTGCGATACTTATTTCCTATAAATTATTAATCTTTCTCTAAGATCCCCAGCAAAACAAGAAATACAAGAGCTGATCACATAACGCTTTTGTGAAACACAGGGAGTGCTTGATACGGGAAGTGTTAAGTTTTCATCTAGCGCTTGGGCTCTGATAAGAGCCGCCTCAGGAAAGGAATATTAATACCATTCAACAAGGTACTGATGAGGCAGCCAGAGCCAATTCTGGTCGAGAAAGCACGGTGCGAGCTGCAGTAGGTGCGGACAAGGCGAGCAGGGAAGAGCCTATCTGACTCTAAGGAAGTTAATGATGTACAGTCCGAGGGTGAAAAGGAGAAAATGATCGCGCTTCACCACAGAACAGCAACTTTTTTAAAGACAAGAAGCTATTTAGGAGGGAGGTTTGCTTTTCACAAGAAGTGATGGGTGTAAACTGCTTGCACGCTTATGCGAGAAATGACAAGTTTTCTCACCAAGATTGGGACAGCTTCCTAACTGAAGAAATCAAAGCAAAGAGTTAACTTTTTACGACAGACCTTCCCAGAGGGATGCACAAGCAGGCTGCTGCTGTAGTGACAGCAGGACTGGCTCAGGATGCCCTTGCCAGTACTGGCCTGGAGTGCTCACCAGTAATCACAGGGAGTCCCTGCCCCGCACACATTTCACTGAAGTCACCCTGCACTTAGCGCTTTGCTTTATCATTACAGGGCAGATTTCATTTGTGAACTAAATGAGATGTTTCTGCCATGTACCAGCACAATCCCCAGCACCACACAGAACCAGAGGAAGTTTCTAGCCCCTGAGTCAAAAGGGCAAACGAGCCAATTCAGCTGCACAGGTCAGATGTTCTGGGTGAAAAGGTAGTTACTGAGCCAATAACACACTCTGAATCTGACTGTCAAATTTTTACACATAAAGCAAGATCCCAAAACATTAAGAGCCGGCACATTAGGATGATAAAAATACCAGTTAATGTATCAAAAAAATCCTGAAGTTTCTTCCTAATCTAAGCAGCCAGGAATTCTGGTATTTCCTGTGCAGTGTCACCTTCCCTGCTGTGTAGTTCTGCAAGGGGCTCTTTTCTTTCTTGTATTCTAGCAATAGACAGAGGTGCATAGTCTAGGAAGCAACTTGCTTCATCCGGGATGCAGCTTGCTTCATCTTGAAGTTTGCTCCAATTCAGGTCTATGCTCATCAATCACAAGCTGCATTAAATACCCCCCAAGGAGGAAACGTTATATACTACTACACCTCCTTAGGAAGGTCTTCCAAGGCTCTTTGGAATATACCCCAAATGCTGGCCAGCCCACCTCTTACAGGAAGCAAATGAATCATCCACATCTGCAGACTTTAAAAAAACCAAAACCAGAAGTTTTCCAGGAAGGACAGAGATTCCTCCCTCTCGCCGGCTCCCGTTTTCTGCTTTAAACTGGAGCCCACAGACAATTCACTACGACAAGATTGTACTTCAGCATGGGAAACCAGAGCAACTTTCACAACCTGCGGCACAAGGGTAGACAAAAAGCTTCTGACAGAAGTCGCATGTGTTAAGGACAAAACAAATATGAAGAGGCGGTTCATTAAGCACCATTTCCAGCCAGTTACACAACTGTGTAGTAACTCTAAATTTAGAAAATGTCACTGTTTTGTCTCGGGACTAATGCCGTTTCAAGGAACTTGGACTCGGATGCTGAACAGAAGCATGAGTATTTCTTGCAATAGTCATGAGAATTATTCACTTGGATAAGACATGTAACCCACCTTCCAAGGCAAAAAAAAACAACTTGCATCTTCAAAAGCTGACAGAAGGGCAAAGCCAAAGGACAAGCAGGGCCTCGCTGGAAATCTGATCAACTCTGAACAAAAATATTAAGCAGCGCTGCATGCACGCTCACCGAAAAGCAAAGGTGTGAGGGCAGAGGCCAGCGGCGGCACCGGCCACTGGAGACGGCAGCAGAGCCCGGCGCTGCAGGGGCTGAGCCCTCCGACCCCTCTCCAGCAGCAGGGAAGGCAGAAGTGGCCATTTCAGTGCCATGCTGACTAAAGCCGATGAAGGAAAACACAAGGGCTCCCCAGTGATCGGAGTGCTACTCAAGCTCCAACTGTGTTTCAGTGTAGCTGCTGCCAACAATTTCACCGAGGACTGAGATCTAGGACCAGTTATTTAACAATATATCTTGAGCCAAGAGGCCTGAAACACCCACTTGATTGTAGAACACCTCTATGAGTTAAGTTAACAGCCTACATCTAGGCTGCTCTTCACTACGTTTCTTTCTAACCCAGCCCTGCAAAACTCACAGCTCACTAGATTTATACCTAAAATAACTTTAAAAAA
>VZTV01047562.1:857-17076 GCA_013400875.1 Anhinga rufa
AGGGCAGGGAAAAGTCTGGCAATACACCACGGGAAGGGTGGTTACGAGGGATTTAATGTAGCACAATTTTAACTGTATTATTAATTAGGCTTTTCCTGTAATAAATATATAATTTAGATAATAACTTTAAGTATCATTTTAACTGGACCAGTAATAGCTCTTTGATTAGACTTTCGCAACTTTTATTAGACTAATAACACATTTTGGCTTTGCATATAGAGTGCATTGCTTTAGCCCGCAGAAGTTGCATGGGGTATTTTGCCTTGAGGATTAGTTTCAATTTGGATGCATTGCATCCATATCTTTCATATGCTTCAGCCAATATTTGATGTCTGAAATTGGGCACTCCCTGCCTGTCTTAGGAAATGCATCAGAATCTGGTGCTTATTGGTATTCAGCAACCCTTTCATAGTAGTTTCTGCGAAACAGTTGGTTTTAGCTAGCAGAAATTTTCTGCCACGACAAATGTGTCACATTTGACATTAACACATCAGTTGTGGTGTTGTGAAAGAAAAAGGGGTGCCTTTTCCTCTCAGGAGAGGGAACGTGTTGCTGCTTTCTTCCCCCCTTCAGGCTGCTAGTCACATTGCAAATGAAATATGTTCCCTGATGATTTGAGTCTGAATGATTTTTCTCACACTGTTGTACTTTTTCTGCTTCCCCATATTTGCTATCAATCAGTCTGCCTTCCAGTGGAAGACCCAGTGTGAAAAATGTCCTTCTGTATTTTGGTTGAAGGCCATGCAGCCCCCTGTAAATGAAATAGGGAAAGAAAAAAAAAAAGCATTTGGGCTTTGCAGACTTGCAGTCAGTTGTAGAGACTTCTGCAGAGAAAAGCAAAGAAATTTAATCCAGAGGAGACTGAGTTTCTCACAAAGGATTGTAAGGCTTATACATATCGGGCAAATTCCTACTCTATCTGTTCATAGGATATGAAAGACATAGACTGGAAGAAAAGAGATGAAAGAGCCTCTATAAATAGCAGTTCAAAACCTTATCAGCATAGTGCTGGGAGCTGGGTGGTATTACAATAGGAAATTGTACAAATGCTGTCTCCAGCTGTGAGAGGCAGGGTGCCGGGTGAAATCCTTGCCCAGCCCGCGGATAGCAGCAGAACAAATGTAAGTGGGAGCTGGGGGTCTGCATCTGGCACTCTCGCTTAGGCTCAAGACCTGCCAAGGACAACACACGATGCTCTGGCCTCTCTTTCAGGTCACTGCACATCTTGCAAGTTACTCACACAGCTTATAACTATTGCACAGACAGCCTGTAAAATCAGTCGCAAGAGAAATGCTGAGAATTTGCACCATGCTATTTTTTGTCCATTTAAAAGCTGAAATTGTGGATTTTCCTTATGAAGAAATAGAATAATCTCAAGCATTTCGCTGAGGCTTTTTAACCTTTGTATAAATTATTTGTTAAAAGTTATGTGTTATTATGTGAAATAAAACAGAAAATGCTAAAACAAATTTTCTTTCAAGTCAATGTTTCCACTGGATGTTTTTTTCTTCTTCAGATCTTCTTCAGGAAAAATTGTTCTGTGAGAAAAATGTCAACAACTTCATTCGCAATAAAGACAGCAGAAAGTTGAACTGTATTCCTTAAGTCATCTGAATTAAAATTTTCCTAGTTTTCCTTAGCTTAGCATAGCTATAGAATTCTAACAAGGTTTCATGTTCACATCATGTCACTTTTGTTTACAAGGTTGTATTTTATTTCCATCTGCCACTCACATGCATATGAAAGTGCCTGGAATTTGGGTCTAAATGACTATTTCATAGAAGTACAATAAAAATCAGAAGAGAAGCACAGCTTTACATAAGAAATGGGGAAAAAAGTTGTCAAAAAGGACCTTTACTATTGTTCTCCAATAGAGGTAAGGCTTCTCACTTTTTCTGCAAGTGTTGATGGCAATCCTTATGTTTCAATCCTTATGTCTGCAAACCAACAAAGGCAGGAGAATGTTTTTGTCATGTGTCTATAAAACGTGAGCCTGGAGAAAACGTTAAAAGGGGACCTCCCTGCCTATCGAGGTGTGGTTCCTTTTCTGCCTACTCCTTGATGGTAGATTAAAGAGAGAGAGCTGGGAAATAGTATCTCCCTGCTGTTGACTTGCTGTTGCTCATTAGGATGGCGTGAGCATTGTGGCAATGCAATCTTCAGTTGAATTGTTGCTGTACAAGTATTCTGTTATTTGATCTCTGCAGATTAAACAATTTCTCTTAGTGAGAAAATGTATTGAATTTGCTGTTACTTAGGGTAAGTCTCAGGCGTTATGGAGCTTGTATGAGAGGCAAAGTGGATAACAAAAGGTGAGTTTGCCAAATAATGGAAATGTCAGCACTGTCTGAAAGTTTAGATAGCATCAGCAGTAACTTAGATAGACAGCAGTCTATCAAAAGGATGGCAAAGACTTTTGTCCTGAGCAGCATAAAACAAAGATAAGTTTGGATACTTAACATGGCATTGACAGACTTCTCAGATCCCCACAGACCTTCTGACATGTGGCTGCTGGCACCATAGATGACAGGGATGTGCAGAAATGCCCTCACAGGCCCGAGCTCCTGGTTTGCAAGGTAATGGCACAGCTCCCTCACATGCAGCATCCTCCAGGTTTATGGCTTAATCCCCTAGAATTGTAAAGACCAGTTAAAAGATCTGACAAACAGGATGAAAGCTGTTCTGATAAGTGCAGTTTCTAAATTTCTGCATTCAGAAGTATTTTTGGAGCCTGTTCAGAGACTGCATAAGTACTTAGCGCATTAGTGCAGACAATAGATTTAATGAGTCATCTTTCTGCTGGTTAGTGGAAAATGGAGATCCTGGACATGTGTGAATTCATCTTTGATCAGAGAAAGAAATGAGGCTATAAATCCAAGCAGTCAAAAGTAGATTGTACAATAGGGGTTGAACAGATGCACCAAATTCCTTTCCTCAGTAGATGGAATTATTGCAATGATTGATCCAGGTAATTATTGCAATGATTGATCCAGTTTTGCAATAGGCTACTCAGGCCAGGCATAGGGAATCTGCAGCTTGAGGCTTGCTGGTATTTCAACAACTTCTTAAAATCCCTGGACTACAACTGGGAGCTCCATGCAAGTTTAGAAGATGCGGCTGGCCCATGACTCTCTGAGGAGAGGAATAACTCCTTTTGCATTTGGTTGGACAACCAGCAGCACTCCTGGAGCCATTGTCTGCCCCATGCTCTTCTGCTTCAAACAGTGATTGCACACCCTCCCTGTGAGCCCTGCCTTGGGAACTGTTGTTGAAGGTGATCTGAACACTTTATTAATTCATGTTAGAGGAAAATAAAAACCTACAACCTGCTTTAGGTATTAAAACTACTGGCTAAAAGCAATTGAGAATTTAGATAATTTCTTTTTTTTTTCAAGGCAAGTGAATCTACATATCTGTCTTCTGCTTTAATTCTCTACAGCTTATTTTTAAAGATATTTTTGTGTTTCAAAGAAAAAAGTTTTTTATCATCCCTGTATACTGTGTAGCTCGCAAAAATACTGTTCACAATCAAGTATCAGTTCTTCTAATAGAAAATTCAGATGATTTGTTTGTCTTTGATATCATATCTATACTATTTCCCATTAATTTTCCCATATGTCTACAAGTACAAATTTTAGTTTCTAAAATGTAAAATGACCACCACAAATACAGATCTCTTCTGCTTGTCACTCCGTCTTACCTCACCAGCAATGATACTTTCTTCTGTGCTTTTTTCAGAAACACGGGTATTTTTCTCAAGCTGCAACTGAATTATTTCTCATCCTGCAAAATCTCTTTTCATATGTGTATCAAACCAGTCATACCATCAAGTTGTTCTTGTGCCTCAGAGAAAAGAAAGAATACTCTGATTTTTAGATTGCTATACTTCTAGTTTTGCAGAACTTACTGTTTCTTCATTTCTGTAGTGCTGTTTATTCCTGCTTCCTATTCCTTCTTTGGTTTCCTCGGTGTTCCAGGACCAAACTCTACCTCTTTTTTTTTTTTAATTATTTTTGTCTTTTGTTCTCAGTCTTTTCTTTCTTTCTCTGTAACTCAAATTTTCTTCCTTATCAAATGATTCGGCTCTTCTTAAGTTTCTCCTCTTACTATTGTCTACCATCCCATTGACCTTAGCACTTTCATTCAGCTTCTCAGCTCTCAGACATAATTCACTTTTGTTACCATTTCAAAATATGTCTTTCTTTTGTCAGTTCCATTTTGGGGGGGGGCTTTCTTCATCTAGCTATTTTTATTCTATGATTGTCTGTCCTCCCAGAACAGACTCTTATTCACGCTTTGTCTTTTCCTTTTCTTACAGGTCCAATATGTTACTTTCACCTGTAACCTCCACACATTGACTATTATTATTATTTTTAATGGAATTGCTGTGTCCATTTCTACCATCTATGTAGCTCATGGATCTGAGGTGCTTCAGAGGTGGTTGCTACTGCTCCAGCTAAACACAATTGCCAAAGTTGTAGTTCAGATAATGGAGAGTAGACACTTTTTTTTTGTAAAAGTACACACACGTAGGAACAACTGTATAATGCTCTTGGCGACTGGGATTTTCTTTCCATTCTCTATTAGTAAATCATCTAACCAAACGAAATTCTGATCCACATCTGGGGTTGTATGCACTACTACACATGGAGAAAGGGATAATAATGCCAGTTACCTCACTTCGTTACTTAGGCACTAATTCAAAGCCGCTTACTCTGGGCTTTCTTTCACACCCCTATCCACCTAGTTGGTCACCTATGGCCATCTGTTTTCAATAATGCATACGACAAGCCATAAAAACAACAGCAATACAATCCCATCTGCTTTGGTGTAATAAGAGTCTATTGCTGTGCTTTGCCAGTTGTAGTGACCCAGATTAAGACTAAGAGTGTGTAAAAATTAAAATGCTGCCTGTCACTGTCCTAGAAGTGATCTTTTTAACTATCTCGTAAAAAGAGTGCTTGCCTTGGCGGTGCTGTAATATAACCTCAGGCTCCACATTAAAAGTTAAAGAGAAATGTGGTCTTCAGCAAGGGAAGAATTTGTGATACTTTATATTATAGTAATTCAAGTTAATTATGCCCATCTGTAATTTAAAAAAAAAACCAAAATGACATTTAGTCTCATGAACGGTGCTAGGATGACATTTCTGGAAAATGAGGCCTGTCAGTTACTACCAAATAGAAAGAGCAGCTGCAGCGGGTGTATGAGCAGCTCTGACACAAACAGCAAACAGAAAGAGCAGGCAGGAGGGAAGCACACAGCCATACTGGCAGTACTGCGGCGTCAACAGCAAAATCAGCACCAACTCTGGTAACAGTCTCATCTCCTGCAAGTACCTCGCAGCATCCCTGCACTGACCCCAGCTGTGCTTCCAGCCCCACCATGCCCTAGGGCCAACCCAGCCTGCCTGGGAGAGCCATGAAGCTCCTGCGGGACAGGGGTAGGCCAGGTCTTGGTCAGCTGCAGGGCAAGACGGGTGGATCTTGGGGAGGGCAGAGGAAGGGGAACTCTGTAGAGCATGGAGGGGAGGAGGTCTTGGGGAGAATATGGGGTATTTTGCCTCTGCTCCCACTTTCTGGTGCATGACCCCACATGCTTGACCTCCTCAGGCATTTACATTTCTCAGGCTCAGGCCACATGGACCATATAAGCAACAGCCCCAGTGCTTCCCCCAAAAGCACTGCCCACCTCCCGCACACAGGGCTCACTCCATGCCCCCATCTCCTACCTTTGCTGTTATCCCCCGAAAGGCTGCAAAATGGAGGGTCAGAAGCAGTTGGCAGCCATGGCAGAGCAGTGTGTTTGCTTGTGAGGTGGGCTCAGGAACTCAGAAGGGGATTCATGTCTGGGCAGAAATGGTCCTGGGGGTCAGCAGCTGAGCTCCAGCCCTCTGGTAAAACCTGCCATCCCCATGGCTTGACTGCTTATTGTAATGCACGCCAAAACATGAGGAAAAAACAAACAAACACATAAACCAAACCTCACTGTCAAAAGATTCATGAAAAGAAATATGAGTTTGAAAGGAATTAGGTAAGCTCATGGAGAAAAGGTCTATTACAAGAAAATACTGGTTTGTAGAGGCTGGGAGGATCTGTAAGGGCAGAAAACTGTTTTTACACTCTATTCTTAAGCATCTTTTGGAAAGAGGCTGTTAGGCTAAAAGACCCTTGCTCTGCATCTGGGTATGTTTGTATTCTTAAGAGCTCTCTTAAAAGTTGCCTGTAGCACTGTGGTGTATCCCAGATCCCAAGTTTATAGCTCCCTTAAGCCACAAACTGAGACGAGAGGATGTCTAGAAAGTGCCCTGTGGTCTATTTCTGAAAACTTCACCCACATACAGGGTTTTACAGGGCTCTAAGGTATGCAGGGTGACAGCTCTGTGCAGACGTTGTCTCCTGCCCTGGGGCAGATCCATGGGGAGGTAATACATAGCCTCTTGAGAGACAAGTCCTGAAGATGAGAAAGGCAATGAGCAACCAGGCAGGACAGATTTTGAAACCTCCACGGTGGATGGAGCTGACATGAAGCAGCCAGCCGTGGCTGACCTCTCCCAGAGGCAAGCTGCTATTTCTGGAGTGGGGGAACTGTAATTTGGGCCACAGCATGCTGCAGCCACGAGATGAATGGCAGTGTCACCCTGTGGGGCAACACAGCTCCATAAACAGGCACAAAGAGCACCCACAAGCCATCAGTGCACCATACAGCATCAAAGGAAAGGGACATGCAAGGGCAGACGTGCATATTCGGAGCCTGCCTTCTCCAGACAGCTGCAGCACCATTTCAGAAATGTGTTGGTAGGGGAGTCCTTCATTTTGTAAAATACTCTGGACTGGGATAATTCCTGGAGGTACTAAAAGAAAAGTCTGCAGCTGAGCTTCTTCCAAAATCAGATCTAAATTCCTTACCCAGTGAAACTGCCTCTTGACATGAATGCATAGACACCCCTGCTGTCTAGTTTGTAGAGTGGATGTAACTTGTGGAGTATCAATTATAGCAAATCTGTTTGTGATGGGCTCAAAGCTGATTGCCTTTCACAGCCTACCTACCAGTTGCCTGTTTTAAGGCTGGGATACACTGTGTTCAAAACAGCTAATGGGAACAGCCAGCTAATTTTCTTATCTGGCATGTTTTATTGAAGGAGAAAGGAAATGTGAACAGAAGTACCATCCCATGCATCTTTATGTAAGGTGTAATCAGGAAATACACGCTTAATTCATTCTAATTTAGGGGGAAATCGCTTTAATTTTGGGAGAAGGCAGCATAATAGAATCAGTTAATGATTAGCTCACCTGCCTTACAGTCGTTCAATAATATTCTGTTTTCCTGCTCTATAAATTGCATTTTAATTGTTGCCTAATGAAAGAACTTGAATTTTCCTTACCTCCTGCAATGAGGACGTGTTTTTACTCCATACATCTCAATTTCATGCCTCCCTTCCACTGAACATTTTGCTATATTTTGTTTTGAACTGTACTAGAATGGTCTGGAATACGTTAAAAGTGATTATCAAGGGATGTCATTGCGTCAGTTGTGACATCACATAACTTGTACTCATCAGTTATATAGGGCTCAGTTGTGTTATCAGTGCTCAGTCCTGAGTCAGAGGTGAGAAAATCTTCCTCCAGCTCTGAGAAGTGTGAAGGTATCATTTGTTGAAGTGCCACCAGCACCCTGCCTCCTGTGTTGCCTCTAGATGGGATGCCCTGGTCATTCACATCCCTCCTCCCTAATGAGAGGCAGGGCAGATGTGGCTGGGCTTGCTGTACACAGGCTGGTACTGCTCTCCAGGAGCATGTGCCAAAGGGAGCAGTGATGGGACGTGACCCATCTCCCAGCATCTTTGCTGGATCCCAGGTTCCCCTTCCTGGGTCTTGCTGTACGGGGAGAATAGCTCAGACTCATGGCAGTCACTCTTCTCCAGAATCGAGACCAGCTGTCTTTGGCGAGTCTAGAGCCATACTGATGACATGTATCAAAGAGCTTACCAGTCCCATGCGGCCTGGAAAGCTCTGTCCCTCCCTGCAGCCACCATCAGGTAATGTGAAAAGCACTCAGGCAGGGAGTGGGCACATAGAGTCATGCTGCCCCAGTAAGGTCTCTCACCCACAACCTGCTGCTTAAGGGCTTCATCAGCCAGAAGGTGTGGGTTTATGTTATGAAGCCCTTTCCTACTATGATATTGTCTAATTGTTTTTACATTTTGCATCCATAATTTTATGCAGCAATGAGCTCAATAGTTTAATTATATTGGGTAATTTGGCTTTGTGATTCTTTCAAATCTGCCTGCTATGTGATATTCTCATTTGAGGGCTCTCCGTTCTCCAGTTATTCCATTACCACCCATTTCTCCCATTCCTATTCTAATTCCCCTCCACTATATATTTTCCTACTTAAAGAATCTTGGTCTCTTTCCATATGGTCCTGTTGTCTTTCCAGAGCAATGATCATCCTTGCTACTCCTCTCTGCACCTTTTCTGATTCTTCAGTGGCCTTTTTGAGATATTCTGGCCTTCATGAGCAGATAAAGAAGAATATGATGCCAGTTGTGAGACATCGTGTGGCTCTTCGGAAAAGCTACACAGCCACTGACCACAGAAAAATGTTTGGCTGTGAAATGTGGCAAAGACCAGAGAATAAAGATTTGATGGCACCAACTGAAACAATGGTCAGATCTGTCTGTAAAGTTTTGTCAGACTCATTCCCATGCCACTTATTTTCTCTTATCTATTTGTTTCTGTTTCTTACCTTGTTACTCTTTAAAATCCATACTGTGTCCAGATGGCAGAGGTGATGAAACAATCCCTGAAACAGTGCACTGCACGTAGTCTTCAGTGGCGGCTCTGGGATTTACAGCAAAACAACTGATCTTTATTTGATCCCCTGTCTGAATATTAATTCTTTCTTGAGGACAAACAAAGCAACAGGAATTCGCTACTGAGCTCCTCGCTGAGTGCCCCTGCTGCTGTGGGAGTGGGCAGGGGTCTCCCAGAGGAAAGCTGGCTAACACTGTGCTAACACTGGCAGCATAGTTGATACTCTGGTATACTTCAGCGGCTCCTGAATCTGCCCTGAGTGGCACAGAAAGCAACTCCAGCAGGAAAGAAACTCCTCCTGTTCTCACTACCTCTCACAAGAGCTGCTCTTTGGCCAGGGCTAACTTGGCATCCTTTTTGGAAGACCAATCAGAGAGGTCAGAAGGTGGATAGATGTGAATGGTGGGGATGACTGTAAGATGGGAGCAGCCTTCAGCAGCGTCCGAGCTGTTGCGGAGGATTCTGTCCATCCCGCAGACGGATGTGCCAGCAGAGCTGAGCAGGACCCACACCAGAGGTGCCTATGGGCAGGGCAAAGCAGCAGATGACATCGCCCTGAGCAGAACTTCTTTCTTGGTGTCATCCCAGTGTGGACACCTCTGGGGCAGGGCTTGCCAGCTCCCTGCTGCAGCCAGGAGCCAAAGCACAGGCAGAGGGGGTGTCTTTATGTCCCTCTCAAGATAAGACAGGTTTAGAAGCAGAAAATTAACTTAATACTTTTTGGGCCATAACTGCAGCTTCAGCTACAAGTCTGGGAACTAACTGACTTCCCGAGAAGGCTTTAAATGCCTTAGAAGTCTTAAATACAGGAGCACCACGGGGCCATCGCCATGTGTTGTTGACAGTAACCTGCTCTCATCATTGGACATCTGTTCTGCACCTGAGCCCTGCCACTGGAGGTGATGGGTGCTCCATGTGCAGAGAGGAGTGCGCCAAGCAACGGTGGTTTGCAGAATCCTGTCCAATATCTGAATGTTAAATTATACCAGTACCTCACTGCCATTAACAACTGAATTACCTCTCATTACTGAATTGTACATTCTGTTAATACTATTTGAGACACGTGGTCATTGGCAGTTATCTTTTATCGTTACTGTAAGTTATAAAGGTATCTATTATCATCCTGCTTATTGTAGTGATACTCTCAGCTCAGTAATGGTAATGAAGTAGATTTTAATTATGTCAGGTTTTAAGGCAATAACTGTCTTAAAACTCTGTCCCTGCCCAGCCCTTTCAGAAAGGAGGAAGAAAACAAGAGATATAGAGCACAGGTGGAGGAAAATAACAGACACCCAGAAAAGACTCGACTATGGAGTACCTTCCTCTCCCATCTGCTCTCCCAGCAGAAACAAAGACAATTCATTTCACTTCAAGTGGTGGGTGGAGGGATAAATAAGGGTGAAAATACAGTGATGATGTATGCTGTATGCTCAGTGGAGGCAGGAGCATCCAGTAGACACCCAGCTTCCCTGCTGCTCTGCAAGGCACTGTTCGGACTCTTTCCAGCAGGTACAACCTCACTGCGAGAAAGGTACTTTGGGATAGCAGAAGTGGCGAGGGCTGGCTAGGGGAATAGGGCAGATGAGATGAGCAGAGGGGAGTGATTTGTGAATTAAAAAAAAGCTCAACAACAGACAGAATCAATAAAAGATGTATCTTTGGCCTATTAATGTATGACTCCTCTGCCGTGCTGGCTGTCTGGCAGCAGATCTGAGAAAAGAGATGTCCATACTCCTGTGAGCTGCATGGCTGTCTGCAGATCTAGGACCTCTCCTGCATGCTCCCCCCAGGCACCCAGCTGTGCAGATCTCACCACAATGCTGCACTGGGACTTACTGCTTTGCAAAAATGACACAGCACATCCTAACCTTCTGATGTCTCACTAAACCTATAGCACTTTTAATGTATTGTCCCACAGAAGCACTTCAAGGCACTTCTGACATTAAGCTCCTAGCCTTTGTAACTCAAACTGAAAAAAAATCAAGTCTTTGAAGAGTCAAACATAAATTTAGCATTTCCCCTACACAGCTGTTAGGTTTCTATCCTCTTTCTTGACCAGTATATTGAGAAAAAAAAAAAGCTTAAATATTCAAACAAAACTTTCTGAGAAATGAAAAATGGCAGTGAAAAAATTACCTCATCAAAAGAAAAAAAAAGGCTTACATTGAAAAATAAAATGAGGTTCACAGGTGGGGATGTGAAGACTTAAGAGTGGTTTTGGAAATTCGCTCATACAAGAGCTGTCTGTATTAGGCTTTAAGCAAAAATCAGTGTGATGCATATGAAATAGTTCACACACATGACCCTTCTGATGCAAGCAAAGACTAGCTTACCCTTGGATTTTCTTTTTTTGTGGGCTTTTCTTTTCTTAGAAAGTGTGAGAGTAAAATAAGTAGATATAATAATTCATTCCTACACTATTGATTTAACTAAGTTTGTTTTGCTCTTCCATTCTGTTGCGATTATATGAGTGATCTGCCCAGTGTTTTACTGGAGTGCTCAGTCAAATTGCCCTGACAAATTAAATATGGTTGCTATTTAACTTGTACTTTGGCTCTAAAATAGTTTTGAGGTTTCCCTTCTTTTCATTAGCCCAGTTTGTTACTTCAGATAACCTCATTTTTTTCCTGAGAAATTAGGACCCTACTAGGTAAGTTTATATCTATCAATGTAAGAATCAAATTCCGAAGAAAAGCATGTGGCAGAAGCAATATGAGGAAGCTGTTTTGGTGGCCCTGTGAAACGGTCTCCCTCCTTTCCTCTGAAGCTGTGTGGTGGTGGCTGGTGCCTGACATACAGTCCCAACAGCATGAGCTGGAAAGGGCTATCTTTGTGCTTAAATACATCTCCCAGGTCCCCGAAGGCATACTATAGATTGGATCTGTAAGCAGAGTATAACCGAAACTTTTCCTCACATTTTCCTTGCACTATTACTTAGGAATGAACATCCATCTGCAGCATTATATATGGAGCAGGAAAGCATCTTGAAAGTAACCACAGGGCTGATGGAAGAATGTGGACCTGCCCCAGAAAAAAGCTAAAAACCCCTTTACTCTATTTCTGCTCAGGGAAAGTATGAGCAAAGAGAAGTTAACCCTCTGGCAACCGCACAAAGTCCTCCAGCAAAAAGCAGAGGGACCATCTTGAAATACCCTGATGGTGCTCCAGCGCTGATCTTAGTATGTGGTGGTGATCTTGCAGAAAGGCTTGTATCATCACATACTGCCAAGAGGAAAGGTTTTGGAAGTGTACATCATCTAGCCACTGAGCAATGTGTGCTTTCCTGCCTAAGTCATCCCCCAAACAAATAAATTGAGACAAATTAATTATTCTACTTATGAAAAATTAGCGTTAATCCTGTGTAATTCTAACTCTGGAATGAATCAGTAAAAGGAATTAAATTATTCTTGCACATAATTGCATGGATTTAATGCAATTGCATAGTAAAGTTGACAGTTTTCACTTCATTTATTGTTCTTTAAAATGATTATGTGTGTTTCTCTAATTCTTTGGAGGGCATGAAAAAGAGAAATATTTGGAAATGGAGACTACTTGGCAGTGTGTTTTTGGAAGGGATTTGCACAAGCTGCTGCAAGTTCAGCAAATGTATTGCGTATGGGACAGAAAGATCTATAAGATGCTGGAAGGGAAGAATCCTTCATTCCAGTTCTGCTGAACTTGGCTTCAGGTTTGAGCCCTTTGAGCTTATTCTTTACTTTTCTGTTTTCTTCTTTGATCATGAGCCACAGACAGATGTGTCTGCATTCCTTGCAGAAGCCCAGTGATTGTCACCCAAATCAGGAGTCAACCCAACTCCAAGTGTTGTTGCAAATTGTTGAAATAACAGGCAATGCTGGCAAAGCTGACCTGGCTGGCTGGTGTCATGTGGGGCAACCTTTAATCACATCTTGATGTAAAAACAACGGATTTGAGTTGACAAATGAAAAAAATTAGTTCTCTGACTGCCAGAAAGTTTGGTGTAATTTTTTCAGGTTCCTGGGTAGGGCTTCTAGGCAGTGTTTCAGTGGCACATCCTTTAAATTGGATACCAGCCCTTACTGCTGCTGATCAGTTCCTGGAGAAAGGGCAATACTTGGGACTGACTCTTTGGACTGGATTCTCCTGCCTGTTGGGGTGCTGGCACCAAAAGAAGCTGATGTCAGCCCTGAAAATAGCTTACTTTAATATCCCCCCGCCTTTCCTTACTGCTTGGCTCTACTCAAGCTGCAGTTTTGCACGCCATCTTCAGTGCCAATAAAACAGTTTGTGAAGCTATGCTGTAATCCAAATAACTGAAGTGACAGTGAGAATCTGCTGGAGACTTAACTGTGCAAATAGCTGCACAAGAAAAACCTGCAGATTTAGCTTGCAACTTCTGTACAATATGTTCCTCATTGTTTTCTAGACATCAAAAAAGCCCAAAACCCTAGAAAAAGAACTTGAAAATTGACATAGACAACATCGGTGACCTCCCAGCTTTGTGGATAAAATGTAAATTAAATAAGGAAATATCTAAACCTGAAAATAAATACTACGTCTCCAAAATTAACGAAATTAAATGTATCTTGTCAGGGCCATGCTGCAAAAATCTGCAATTGTATTGAATGTTGTTTCCAGTTCTGTTTAAATGCCAGTGCAAAACTATCATTTATCTCACTGACATCCTAGCAAGTAGGTTTAGGTGCCCAGGAAGTAGCTGGGGACAAGCTCACCCTTGAGAAAGAGCCTATATAGCCGATGATCTAATTTGGTGAAAAATAGGTGCTGCTCTGTCTTTAATATAAGGACATACTGAAAAACCTGGGAAGGGTTTATGATTTTAATATCAGTTTTAAATATCTCAGCCAAATTTTCTTGTTCTCTAGCTATTAAAATAATAATTTTAACATTTTTCTTTTATTATTTATCTTGCCCTTGGTGCTCCAGTGAGAATGGCTGGGAACTGGAGGGTGGGGAAAGTGGGTAGGCACAATGCTCTGTGCAATATAACAGCATAAGGAAGACAGCTCTTGTGTCTGTGCTCTCTGTATGCACAAAGGGTTGAAAAGCCAGAGTGTAACATCTATTTTAGCATCCTTTAAAATGTAGATGGCATTATTGGAAAGATCCCTCTATGTAAGAAATTTTTGACTGGCCTTGGCACTCTTTGACTGGAAATCAGAGACAAAAAGGATTTAGTGGATTCACAAGCAGATTAGAAAGACTATTCTTGCTTACAATATTCCATAGTATATAGTACTTGGAGATTTTTTCATTTTTTAACTTAGTCTAAATTTCTATTAGCTTCCCCTCTGTATAATGTTTTTTCTTGTGCACCATCTAATTTTAATGCCAGGGGAGATAAGTCTATTGGATGTTTACTCAACTCTGCAGAATTAATCAATTCACTGGTTTTCTACAGTACTTTGGCTTCCAATATGCTTAGGCATTCTTGATTGCCTAAGCAATCTGGACTGATGTTTCTGTCTTATGATAGTGGAGAAATGGCAAGAAATGTTATGCTTCAATAGAAAACATTGTCTTGTAGTTCAAAATTTGAGGGAAACCTTTAAAAAGATATTTTGTACAAAGTAAGGACTAACTGTGCTTCATTGCTAACTACATGATATATTGAATAGTCAATGCTTCTTAGTGGAATGGAAAGACAAGTGTGTTTTAGATGTGACTGTTTACTGACAGCATTTGTTCAAAGCCCTGTGCATTAGTGCTAATACGTTTTTTTTCTGGTAGTCTGTTCATTTAGCTATCACTTCAATATGTACTT
This sequence comes from Anhinga rufa, assembly GCA_013400875.1. Lineage (NCBI taxonomy): Eukaryota > Metazoa > Chordata > Aves > Suliformes > Anhingidae > Anhinga > Anhinga rufa. The sequence continues at coordinate 15,438 of VZTV01047562.1, forward strand.
AATCCAAAGGGAAATGCACTCAAAATAGTTTGCTAGAGGATGCTAGAGACTTAGAGTTAATTTGATATAGGGAGCCATTTATTCATTGCCTGTACAGAATAAGAATGAGTTTTTTTCTCTTTTATTTTTTTTAATATACAGGATTTTACTTTTAATATTAGGTAAAGCGTAAGGTATTATTGGCAATCATCAGTTGCACAATGGGAAGAGACACAACTGGCTGCATGCTTATGTAAATTCAAAATAGTAGATAGGTGTGAGGATGCCCTTTAGTTTGATTTGGACTGCTACCTGCCCTCTAGAAAAAGCAATCAAACAAAATCTTTCCAATGTGTAAAGAACACACTTTTAAACCTTTTTGATAAAATTAGCACATTACATTTGATAGACACAGCACTAACAGGTACTGCCAAGACAAAGAGAGTATCCTGGGTACGTACTTACTAAAAGCAATGTAGTTTTCCTATTGGTTAAAATGGGTAAAAAACCCAAAGCAAAACAGAAATTTCCAATCTCAAAAACATCTTTAGTTGGCATTGATATGGAGTTGAAGTGATGACAGAAGTTTGGAAAGTGTCTGAGGATATGGAATAGTTCTAGATATCCTGGCCTAGGTTCAGCAGAGCATATCCTCTTGTACAGTGTATGGCTTAGGAGACTGGGGGAAAGGCAAGTGTTGGTAGGTCTTCAGATGTCTAAAGACTTGGGGTAAGCAGCCAACGTCTTAAATCCTATTTAGTCCCTGTAAAGATGTAGGTAGGCAGCCAGTGACCTTTTCAGAGGTCTTACCACACTGGCTTCCAGTTCGTGTCAGTGGACACTCTTTCTACATATCTCTGAAATTCATTTGGATGATTCTCAGCCTCTTTAAGCATTAAATTCTTAAGAAAATACACACTTGAATGCTCAATTAGAGATGCTTAAAAATGACCTATCCAGGAGTCACTGTTTTACCAGCTGTTCCTATAATATGCCAGATCTACTTTGGTGCCGAACTGACTATAGTTTGTGTAATTAGTTTGTGAATGTTCCTTTCTGTATCATTAAACATCTTCTCTGGTCTTCAAATGGAGTACTAAGTGGCAGGTCAAATTCAACTCATCAGCAAAGCAGCTCAGTTACCATGAAAGCACCTGCTTTCTGCAGGTGCTGATTACCTATCTCTGTCCCACAGAGACTAATGGCCTTATAGCTTGTTACTTTTGCTTGCATCTAGCTCTGCTCCACTGAGATAACTGCTCTTTTCCTCTCAAACTGTTGAATGGATTAATATAATCATGTGAAACTCCAGCAATTGCTCCTCACCTGGACTGAGCTTCAAATTTGTTGTATTGTAAAAAACAGAAGCAAGATTTCTGGGCACATCAGCTGTTCAAAAGTGCAACAGTTAAGCAGTAAAGGGTATTGCAGCTCCTACTATGCTTGCCTTTCTTTCACCTTTACACCATTATGAAAGTAACAAGTCCCAAGTCTTTTAGTACATGCTATATACCTCTTGACCCAATCTCCCTGTTCTGAGCTCAATTCCACTTAGACTTTTGATTTGTTATGAACAATGAAAACTTGTTACTAGCTTTGTTAAGAGTATGCCTGGAGGCTTTAGTAAGAGTATGTCTTTCATTTGGTTTTGTGCATTTTT
>VZTV01047563.1:4411-17100 GCA_013400875.1 Anhinga rufa
CTGGGGTGGGTGCGAGCAGGTGCCAGTCCCTGGCATTTTGTTTCCATCTACCCATTTTGGATTACCCGGGACGTTCTGTGGCAGCTCAGTGTCACTGCTGGTAGTGTGGCTGGGGTTGTGTACGGACTACTCAAGAGCTGAATGGGGCTCAGAAGTTGACTACTGCTCCTTATGAATGACACATGCATCCCGTTTGGCAGTTAAGAGCACTACAAACAGTTGAAGATGTGAAAGAAGAGAGAGCATAGAGGAGGGCTGAACTACTGTACCAGACTTGTTTCTTTTTGCAGCAAAAAAGTCACTGGAGAATCCCTGGCTTGTACAGAACCAAAGCTAACAAAATTAATGTGATCTTACACCATGGATTTAAGTGACACCACCAAACATTTAGATCCAATTAACTTATTAAATAAGTATCAAAATGGATCTTTGTTCTACAATCATGCAAGTCATTCCATTAAATCTTGTAGCATATATATAATGGAAAACATTTAATATAAGAATCTACTTGACTCAAATCCTATTCTTGTTCACTGGTTTGAACTTCACATAGTTTTGAGTAAAATAATAAGAATACAATATTTGCTACCCTCCGTGTTAAAGTTAAAAATGCAGTTTGTCTCCACCATAGAGCATCTTATGAAATCTGGTAATATCTCCTACCCATTTTTTAAGTGGTGTCAAGTATGTAAAAGGCTATTTATCTGGAAAACACAACATCACTGGGTTGCACATTTTGAAACAGAATCAGAAGAAACAATCTTATTGAGTAAGTGGATTCTTTGACAATAAAACATCATCATACTGTATTTTTCACCTTCTGTAATGACCAGTTTTCAGATTTTGGGCTTAGGCAGAAGCCAGATTATTTGGAAACTGAAGCACAGCAATACCTTATTAAATGGATAATGTTTTAAAATGTTTCATAGTAGGGTTTAGTGAATTTCTCACTAGGATAGTTGAGCTCTTCTAAACTACTCAGATTGGTTAGCTTTGCTTACAAAAAAAAAATAAAAAAATCAACTGCCTGAGTAATCTTCCACTATACCAAGACTTGACTCCAGCCTCCTCCTGCCAAACGGTAAGCTACAAAGCTGTCTGAGCTTTGAGACCGAGTCAGCAGGTCTTTACAGTGTCTCCTCACCTCATTCTTCAGTGTTCCCACCACATTCATCAGGCTATCTATCTTCTTTTCATATTCGTTCATTTTGCAGTAAACAGCATCCTCCTCATCTGTAGAGAGGTCACTCAGGCGCAATACTGACACCATTTTTTCTGAATCTGGAGGTGTAATTTCTAGACGGTGAGTTGGTCCCTGGTAGAAAAACAATACAGGGCATAATTTTTTTTTTTAGTATAAAGTTATAAACAATATTCTAACCCTAACTCTGCCAAAGCCAGAGACTGGGTCACACCACTGCAATAAAGCTAGTAAGGAAAAAAAAATTTGTAAACAGCTCTTTCATTTCCATCAGGGAAAGGTCAAGAACGCAGAAAGACTAGAACAGAAAAAGAAGAAAAAAATAATGAAAGTTCAAATTCTCATCTAGGAAGAGCCAGGAATACAAAAGGCAAAACTATCAACCCATAAGAAAGAAAATATTACACAATACTACACAAATGCTCCATGCTTTGGAAGAGACTAAGAACAGCAGCCCCTCACTATGCCTCCAAATGAGATCTTGAAGGGGGCTAGTAAAACTACAATAACCAAATTAATTTGTCTGGCTTCTAGAGGCAGAAAGGCATGATAAGGCCATAGGCTGCTAATTAATTTCCAATTTCTCCATATTAAAAAGTGAAAAAGATTTATAGAAGACACTTAAAATGGATGGAAAGTGACAATAGCCTTCTTTCAGATCAGCCCAGCTCCCTCACTACACAACTGCTCTCTTCAATCTCAGATAAACCTGAAAGTTTGTTTTAAAGAGCAAAATCAGCCATACCTCCCATTTGCAGGTGGAATCCCGGACAGATGTTTTGCCTGGGGGCACCCAGGGGGCCTTAGTTTTCACCCGGACAGCTCGGCACGTGTTCACGGTATCCCCTTTCATTTTCTGTTTGTGCTTTTGCTAAAGAAAAAGAAAATAAAATAAACAACAGACTTTTAAAGAACCATTTACAATTTTTAGTGATGCAAAACCAAATGAAAGATCGTTCATACAAAAATATCGCGTATGATACATCAGATCAGATGAGCCAGCAGCTGTCAGAGGAGGCTAACATCAGCCAGAAGGAAAGGTTATTGCACATTCAGTTGACAGCATAGCTAGATGTAGTACATTCTTGTCTATCACAAAGCAACTCTGTTGTATCACTAGGATACCTGCACTTGTGATGGGACAAGAGCCTTACCCAGCAGACCAGGAGTGAGAGACTGGGGTGGGGCAGAAGAAAGTCTCCCCTGTATAGAGATACACAAAAAAATACCCTGCTTTGCAGTCAATTAGTAGATCCACATTTATTTGTACTGAACTCGAAGTGCTCTAACTGAAGGAAAGTTAAAGTAGTTTTGCACAACTCTAACCTTAGAGAAATACCAGATATTCTAAATATTCCCTACAGGCAATTAATTAATAGGAGTCATTGATTTCATTGACAGGCCCTACCCCATTATGATATTTGCCATTAGCAATAAACACACAACAGAAGACTTGGAACAGGATGCCTGCACATAAAGAAGAATGAGCTAGCAACTTCCATCACCTTTTGAAAGCAACTTTATATAAACATCCAACTACAAAAGAGGATATGAGATAACTAGAAACTCAGCTTCAGTACTGCCTTCTAGCTTCTGTGGGTAAGGCTACGAAGAGATCCTCTTTGCTGCATAGCTCAGTGGACTGAGAAGGTGCTTAATGCCAAAAGATGGTTTGAAACCAGGCTCTTTTTTACTAAATATGTTTATTTTAATACAGTCAAGATGGAATTTGAAATGCCTAGATATTACCTTTCCCCAAAACTTTCCTACAAAAATAGGGATGAAGCCAAAGAAAAAGCATTATCAGGACACAAATCCAGGAAATAAAAGGAAAAAAAATATTCCCCAAACCACATGACATTAGAAGCAACACTCCTCACAATCACACATCTGAACATGAAAGTCAACTATATATTCTATATCATACTTAAATAATCCTAAATATAGAAAATGTGTTACTTAAAATTCACCTCTGAATATGAACTCAAGTCTTAAAGTTTTAATAAAACAGTAAAACAGACCTTGAAGATTTCATGGTGCTTCTAGGACTGTTCACCTTCCTCTTTGTAGCCCTTACAAACACCCAGCTACACATTCCTACCTGGCACTTTGCAGGTGTGGTTTTCTGACTCTTTTTAATATGGACATGGACAGGGGTGTTTTCATCCACATGGACGTGCAAAGGGGGAGATGAGGAACGGTTCTTCATGGCTCTTCTCCCACAAATGGGAAAGGGCAATACAGTGAAAAGAAACCTGTGAATAAGGAAACTGGAAATAACAACATTTCCCTCTGTGTCAGAGAGCAACAATGGCCAGCCTTAGTTAAAGCTTGAGCTTTCTTTCAGAAGCATCTGCCATTTTGAATTGCACCCTATTTTGCTGTAAAGCTAGGATTAATACAAATAATTTATCTGTTTCTGGTATTTTCTGCTTTTAACAAGGCAATTAAAGACCAACTACAGTTGGATTGATAGCAGGTGTCTGTAAGAGTCATTGGAGTCCAAAGTCAGAGCAAGTGAGCAGATCAAGGGTTCCAGAAACCAACACAATTTGATTATGAAGAGAAATTTGAAGCAGGGAAAAGAGGAGCATTAATTTAACAGTTTGGTTAAGAAAAATCAACAGGAAACCATCAGATCCTTCCATCCTAATACACTGAACCTGTAAACTCTTTCATACGTGCTTAACTTTGTCTTTTTTAAGTTAAGCAAATGCTTAAAAGCTTCTGGATCACAGCATTTCTTTAATCTTCAGGAAAAAAGCATAAGCTTAACCAATATCTAACACAAGCCTAGAGATGCAAGGTTAAAGTCATCACCTTTGAGCTTGATGCTTCGATTGAGGTAATGGTATAATGCAATTGCAAACCTTACAGAAATCCACCAGCAGCACTAACCTGATTCCAGCAGAATTGTTTTTGTCAGCCTAGGTAAAATTACTTACGGTTATTCTCAAGATGTTAGCTCTTCTGGACAGTACACTCTGTGCAGAGACTGAAGTCACTTCATCGTTGATGGATGAGGGACACCTAATACAGAAATAATAAAGTGATCACTAATAGGAAAAGGTGTCAATTTCTGAACATCCTCTTCCTTTTGTTTTAAGGCAACACACAGGCTCAAACACATCAAATGTATGAACCCAAATCACAAAAGTTGGTGCATCCTGGCTTCCTCTGACAAGCATGGGATGAAGGAAGGACTGAGATTGTAATTCCTTACATATTGATGATGAAAGTTGGTTTAAACAATGGAAATGTTTTGTACAATTACACAATGGCCTTAGTTACAAACCTTCAAGTTCTAACTGCAATTTTTAACCAGTTCAATGAGGAAATGAGGTTTGAACAATTCCAGGGTACCTGTACATCCCCTCCCAAGCCCCACACCCTCCCTAAATTCTGCCATCATCAACAAATTCTGTAAAACTTGACGGAAACATTGAGATTCTAGGTTTATACAGTTTCACAGGCTGAAGAGATGCATCGAAATTCATGCTCACACTGAAGGAAACCCAGCAGAAACACAAGAAACACAGACTTGTGTTGCAATGTGGCCCACTGCTTGCCCAGCAGATCCGTGCGTGCTGGCTGGCTAACCAGCAGCACACACAAAACTGGGAGTCAGCTACGGCATGGTGGCACTTGGGGGACTAAAGGACTAATGACTATCTGGGGGTGATGAAGTGGTGGTATATCAGGCTTAGTTAGCTAACATTATGGTAACGTGCCTTCACAATTCACTACATAAGAACAAGTGTTACAAGTAAAGCATTACTTGTAATGCAGTAGAGGCAGGATTTTGTACAAACCTTCTGCTAGACAAGAATTTAGATCACTCTTTATAGCTCATTGATTAATTTGTCAGCTTGTAATAACCTACTGCAAAAAATAAAGCTAATAGTACTGCATCTGGTTTTAAGCAGTATGCATTTAAGACAAAACACACCTGTATATCATGTCAGATTTATGAAAATTACAGAGGGGAAGGCGTAGCAGTACTTTCCTTAATCAGGAAGCAACAGTTTCTGAAGGTACGGGATTTCCCAGCTTCTAGCTATGAACAGCTCCAAACACCACTGGGCCTTTTAATCCTCTTCTTCCTAAGGGTTAAACCCTCCTCAGGCCCGAATGCGCGCCCTGAGAACTTGCACAGCGCTTTCGAGCCTCTCCGAGCAAACCCAAACGCTGTCACGCAGCTTCCCCCAGCAACAAGGTTCACCTCAGCAGCTTAAGTAACTTCTCCCGCGGCTTTTCAGAGAACCTGCGGCTACCTCCGGCTGGCAGGGACCCGGCCTGGGGCCAGCCCCGAGCTCAGGGCAGGGCTGTACACCCCGCCGCGGCTGGCGCCACCCCCCAGCAGCCCCTCCCTCCCAGCGCCGGTACCAAGCACGTTCTCCCTTTCATAGTTAAAGTCGCCCGATGGCTCCCGCTCTCCCCCGGGGCGGGAGACGCGCCGAAGGAATCACGGACGCGGCGGGGAAGGCGCCGAATAAATTACTGCCGGGGGCTCGGCCACCCCCGCGGGCGGGCGGCGAGCGGGCCCCCGCCCTCCCCGGCCCCCTCACCGCGAAGGGCCGCGCGGGGGCCGCGGCCGCCTCAGCANGCGGGAGGCCGCACCGGGGGCAGGAGGCGCCGCCGCACTTCCGGGACCGCCGCCGCGCCGCCGCCGCCCGCAGCTCCCCCATTGGGCGATTCAAACCCTCCTCGTGACGCGGGCCCCGCCGCCGGCCGCGTCACAAGGCTCCGCCCCGCAACGGGCCCCGTCGTCATAGTGACGCGAAGCGGCCGGGCCCGGCGGGAAGCCCGGGCCTGCCCCGCGGGGCGGGGTGACCCGGGGTGTCCTGGCTCAGGCGGCTGCGGAACGCTGTTGTTCCGTCTCGGCTGGATGTTCTACGTTATCATAAAGGGCTTCTTCAAGCTCCTCTCAACGCACGTTCAACATTCTTTAGAACATTGCCTGCTTGAACATCTGAAGTGTTGAACGTGTTTTGTGGCACACAAGTGTCAGCGCAGAACAGCTTTAACAAACACACAGCGAGTCACAGACCCAGCTGGTTTTACTGTAAACATTTTCTTTCCCCCCTCAATGTCCGATAACTGAATTTCTAACTTGGGAAAAACCCAGCCCCTCTACCACAACCTTTGCTGTCACACCCAATAAAGGTGCCCCGCCAACAGGGCCCTGTGGCTACACTACAGCCTGACTTCGGCTGCACCTGTAATATCTCAACAAACCACCTTCCCTGAAACCTGCCCTTTCTTCTGGGGAAACAGAACTTGTTTCAAGAACTTGTTTCAAGTTCTGTTTAAGGATGAAAGGAAATGGCCTCAAGCTGCGTCAGGGGAGGTTTAGATTGGATATTAGGGAAAATGTCTTCACTGAAAAGAGTGGTCAGGCACTGGAACAGGCTGCCCAGAGAGGTGGTGGAGTCACCATCCTTGCAGGTTCAAAAAACGTGTAGACATGGCACTTGGGGACACAATTTAGGAGGCCTGGGGGTGTTGGGTTGGAGGTTGGACTTGATGATCTTAGAGGTCTTTTCCAACCATAATCATTCTATGATTCTATAGGTTGACAATTAAGGGCTGCACAGAGGATCACTCCTGTTCAAACCTGCATCGTCTTTCGCTACGACAAACATCAGGCATTTCTACCCAGCACAGCTCAGCAGACTTCATATTGCACGACATTACCTGCAGCCACAGCTCCTAATCCAATTGCTACAACAGCAAATCCTTTGTTACTCTTGCACAGCAGAAAAATCTTGAGATCCCCCGGGCGTGCAGATTGCTCTTAATCCTTCTTTTTCCAAAACAAGAACAAACTGATTTTCTGGGGTATTCCAGAGAGATTTCATGCAAGATAAATGTTTCAAATAACTGCTTGGCATTTGCTATTTCTGGGTAGGGTGTGCCTTCCAGGGTAACGGGTAAGGTAAGAACTCACAGATCTCACAAAGGGCACAGAAAGAAGCAAGCCTTTATCCTTGCAGACCGTACAGAATCAAGTACTGAAAGAACCGTTTACATGGAAGAGTAAAAGCATAACAATCTGCCGAGCGCAGCATCGTTTCTGTCACAGGAAGGACGCCTTTCTGAGTACCGTGGATTCCTCCCATTCCCTCAGCACTGGGCTTACAGGATTCTGTTGCAGGAAAAATTGTCATTTAAAAACTAGTATCCAGTGTCTCAGTCAGGAAAACGCTTCCGATGACACGGATGAGTAGCGGAAGACAGCCTGAAGCAAAAGCTGCTCAGACCTACCATACCTGATGTGGCTGTAACACTTACTAGCCAAGAGCAGCTTGCTTTTACAGTGACCTGCTCCGAGAATGGCTCTCACCGATTTGCTGCATTCTTCAGTTCAGAGCTTCTCCTTTCCAGCAGCGTCCAAGAACCCTTCCTTTCACCTGTCCCCGTCCTAAATATTGTGTTCAAATGTACACCCAGCTGGATCCCTTTGCTCACTGACACTTCACACTCTCACTGGGACAGTCTCTGTGCCTGCATGTCAGTCTGTTACGGGTGACCAGTCCGTTCAACTCTTAAAAAATAAATTCCATTCCTTCTGAAGTTTTTTTTTTACCATGCAAGTACTTCAGGAAGGCAGCTGCAGCTGGCATCAGACTGCAACTTCAGCTTTTTGAATGACTTCTTCCATGCGCTGGTACCAAGGCTGAATCTTGGTGTGAACCATCATGTCGTCAAAGGCTTCCAGCCCTTCCATGACTCGGAGGACCCCATACACTGCCTGTGCCAGAGGATAAAGATTAGAACAACACTGAAAGAGCCAGTGGTGGAGAGTGGCTTAGGGTACCAGTGAGTGGCCCAACAGCCCAGCCAGTAAGGCTCTTTCCCTGTCCTGCCATCTACTCCACATTCTGATTAGCAAGGAAGACTGAATGGCAGAAAGGTAGTTAGGAGTATGCATGTTCTCCATGAGGAAACGGTAAGGAAAGATCAGGATCTACATGCAGTTATGGGGCAAAAGTTAATCCCATCTCTGCATCAAGCCCTGATGTGAAATGCCTCATTCGCATTCCAAGGAGAACTGCTGGTGCAGGGGATGAATCCTCCTCCATTCTGCGCTGCTGCCTGCAAAGGAAACCCCAGCAGCACTGTATGCAATAAAACCTGTGCAGATGTGAGGCTTTATTCACCAGCATTCATGAGCCACAGCTCGTGTCCTGGCTTGTAACCTGCTTTTATCGTGCTTCCACATGATCAGTAACATCCACCTGCAGACAGGAACCACAGGTTCCATCTTAGGAAACATTTCCCTGGAGGAAAACAACCAATATCGCCCTATGTAACACAAAATTTTAAGTCCCCTTCATGTGGGAATCACATTATCAATGTCCTTTGTGCAATAATACATCTCCTGTAACTCATCTTCTCTGCCTGTATTTGTATTAACCATTTCACACAGATGAGCAGCTGGATGATTTGTAACACACCCAACAATAGATACAGGAATTAACCTCTTACCAAGTCAGCAAGGTTTGGCTGGTTTCCACCCATGAACAGTCGGTGTTTGCCAACAGCTTTTACCCACTCATTAACTGCTTCATACAAGTCTTCTCGGACATTATCTTGAAGGTTATGTCTGGGCAAAGAAAATAAATAGTTTGAAGACACTGGTTTCTTCCTTTCTTTAACCTTTTATCATTTCTAATCTTATGGGCTGGCCTTTGCCTGGGAATTAGGAAGGTATTTGAGAGTAAAGGGGACGGTTAGCAATTAAATAGTAGCTGAGTAGAGAGGTTCAGTCCCTCCAGTTGAAGTAGTACAGCTGTTACTCACATTGGATTAAATGGTTTGGCTTAAAACACTGAGGTTCTGCCCTTTAACATCCGAGGTTCACAGCTAAGGAGGTTAAGGAGCTATTCCTCTTGCATACTTGGTGCTCAGCAGTACCAACCTTTTCTTCAGCCTCTTGCTAATGAAGAACATGGCAACAGCCCCCATGTACTTGGCAAAGAAACCTTCCACGGTGCCAAACTTCCCCTCACGGACAATGTAATCAAAAGATGCCAAGGCTTCTCTGGGGGTACGGTAAACGTTGGGGGAGATGAGGTGAACGAGCCAATCGTCTGCCCATTTTCTCCACTTCATTTCTTCCCTGCAAGCATTCAAGAGAAAGAAACTTCTGTGAATCAGGTACAGATTGCAGGGTTGCAAGAGCCAGGCAGATTCCCGGTCACATTAACCAGAGGTTCTGCCAAGGACGAATGTGTCAAAAAACTCCCGCCAGGCCTTGTGCTCTGGTGACCTCTCTGAAATGCACTCAGGATCGTTATCTTTGGCAAGGCTCCTCCAATCTCAAACTAAAATTAAGACTAAGATAGAGCACTAGCTTCTCCTCCAAATATGAGATCTAAAGCAGAAAGGGAAACTAGTGCTCCATAGCACTCCCCTGCAACATAAAGGAAAGGCCAAGAAGGAAACTGGAGGCAACTGAAGGATAGTATGACCATGAGGGTGGTAACTACGCTGTCTAACAATATTATTGCAAATTACGTAAGCAAAACCACCCCAACTACCGAGGTTTTAAACACTAAGAGGGGTGGGACAGGATTTGTTAGCACCAGCGGGATTTTATATCTACACCATCCCCAAGTACATCTAGAGGAGGCTGTGACCCTATTTGGAGAGCCCAGAAACTTAAGAGCACTTACACTCTCACTTCTTTGACAGGATAGACTCGCTTTGTCTCCTTCTCATCCAGCATGAGCCAGTATTTATTCCCATACTCAAATACCTCCTTGCCTTGGTCAGTCACTGTTTTCATAGGAGGATAAAAGGACACAATCTCTTCTAAGCTATTCCTCCTGTGGACAGAAACACAGTTAGCACTGATCTGGCTTCTACAAAAAATGAGCAAGAGCAAAGAACAGATTGAAAAATACACACTTCAAAATGTATTATTCTAAAAATAAATGCACAAGGTTCCAAATTCTATTTGAAATAATTTTTTAAAAGAGACCTGAACAGCTACTTGCAAATACTCTTATTAGCGTACATACCTTTCTCTGTGTCAGAACAGAATTTTTTGCAGGTATAGAACTGCCTACCATTCTCAAGTGCTTTGTAGCACAGACCTAAAGGACAGGCCACAGGCACAGCAATTTCATTTCATTCTAGATGTTATAACTGGCTAAACATAAGCTTAGTACCAGGACTAACACTAGTCCATGTTTAAGTAGGTTTTGTGCAAAGTGAATCTCACAGGTGAAAAATAGTAGTTCTGAAAGGTAAAAGCTTTGCTTTGCTGCACACACATCACAACATATACAGGCACCATCCACATCATCACAGCCAGGCTCCAGCCAGCTGGGCTGAACACCCGGAGCTTCAGAGACCAAGGTCAGCAAGACACTTATGACTGACTCAGGGAGTCTTCTCAGTCTCTAGTTCACATTCAACTCTTCTCCCATCATCCCATTTTCTTACCTGGAAATTAGATAGGTCTTTATTGCACTGATGATCACCGAAGAGTCATTTAATTGCTGAAAAACAGAATTAAACCAAACTTTTAAAAGAAGTTGGTGAAACTAAAAAGGAAATTCTTCAAAGTCTTTTCCCCTGCATGCTGAAGCTCCAAGTTAGCATTGCAGAACCTTTTCCTCCCATGCCTTTCCACAGGAGTCCCTGCACATCTAAAGACAGCCCTATATTCAGATCTCTTCTGTGATCGTTTCAGAGTATCACTTCAAATGTGCCTTTAATTCTGACAACAGAGGACCTAAGGGCCAGGTACACGTGCAGTAGTAGTGGGTTTTGCATTTAGGCTCTTGACAGTGAAGGAGGAAAGAAACACTATCATAAAAAAAAAAGAGCCAAGTTGAATCTTCAGTACTCTTGAGATGCCATTCTTTTCCCCACAAGATATAAGCAGTTCCTATTACCACTGGTACAAATTTTACGTCCTGTGTAAGGGCTGACAGAAGCTAGATAATCACTGGATTATAGAGTCACTACACAAACAACATGCCTTTTAAGAAAGACCAACAGAAAACTGTAATAAGGCCAAGGCACAGGAGACCATGAAGCAGGAAACAAATTTTAGGCTTTTGAGATGATTTAAAGATTAATATTGCATGGGATAAACCACAGAGACACGACGGAGACAAGCCTCCAAACCACTGCTTGTGGAGAAACGAAGCTTTCAAAACAGTAAGACTCACCAGAGGGCTTCCAGCATTGGCTAGCAGGATAGGCACCTTTCTGTAAGAAGAGAATTTGATCTCTTTCCTCATTATGGGGTTCACTTCCACAATTTCATAGGGCAGTCCATGATAATCAAGAAAAGCTCGGACTTTGCTGCAGAAAGGACACGTTTTATACTGGTAGAGAGTGAGCTGCAGGCTCCCTACAGGCAGCTGGAGAAGGAAGAGACCAGAAGCTTCAATTTTCTACTAAAAATAAAAATATTACCCTTCCTTCCACTTCATTTTTGTCATGAAGCTATAGTCATAGACATTGTTTTAACATCTGATCATCAAAATACCTTGGCTAACAGATGCTTTCTGCAAATGGCATCACAAATATTCGCCTTCCATTGGCATCAAATACCTGTTTTTCTAAACATCTATTTAATCTACTGGAAACTCCTACTCACAACCAGAAAAAATAAGTTAAATCTAGACAGTTTACCATTCTACACATGATTCTGAAACTAAAGAAAAACACAACATATTTTAATAATCTGTAAATAAAAACCAAAATAGCTTTTTCAATTCAATTTTCCCCCCCAATAACCTCTGTGGAGGCCACAGCGGGGGAGAGCAGTTTGCTGTTGATTTTAGGCATTCATCTGCCCAAACTCAGATTCCTGGGATTAACCAGCCTGTGCACAACTGAGACAAGGCAGGGAGAACCCGGGGCAGCACAAACAGGGAGGTATCAGGTGAGGGATGCTTCCCAACACAGCTGTACTTCAGCTATCTGAGAGATCAAGCCAATAGTTAGTCATCCATCATAAAAATGCAGTCATCTCGCCTTGCTTCACATTTGCAATTTATTGGGTTACACAACTCTCCGTGGGTACTTGGGGAAAAAGCAACAACTCTTAACAGACAATGCTGCTTCATCTCCCCAGCAAGCTCTCGCTTTCTGACAGACATTCCTGACAGCTCCTTACGGAGAACGCAGCCGGGGCCTTCTTAACAGTTTTAAGCGGTTTCCTCACTGAAACCGGCGCAAAAGCCGGTTCACAGAGCGTGAAGCAACCGCGCTCTCCCTGAAGCTCTCGTTTCCAGAGTCTCCCCACCGCGGCCGTTCCCGGGCCTCGCCAGGGCTCGGGGGCGAAGGAAGAGCAGGCGCTCGAGGAGGCACGCGGGGGTGGAGGCGGCCGGAGCCGCGGGGGGCAGCCAGGAGGGGAGGGGGGAGCCGCGTCAGGCGGCGAGCGGGGCCCGGCGACGCGTTACCTCAGCGGCCGAGTGCTCCCGCAGGCGCTGCCGCGCCGCCAGGTAGAGGCCGGCGC
>VZTV01047563.1:19337-42495 GCA_013400875.1 Anhinga rufa
CCTTGGGGACCGCGCTTGGGGAAACCACCCGGGAAGCGGCGAGCGCGGGAGCGCGGGACCACGGCTGCTGCCGGCCGCTCCCGCCCGCGCCGCAACCGCCCCACGTCCCGCGCACTAACCACAGGCTTTACCCCAGCGCCCACCGGCCGGCCCGCGTGACGCGCGCGGCGCAGAGCTTCCCCATTGGCTAGCGGTCCCGCGGGCGCACCGACGCGCCGTGCGGGCGGCTGCCGCGGCGTCGCGCGGGGGCGGTGGGATGTCGGGGCCGAACGGGGAGCCGCACGTGNTTGTAACCGGGCGCGGCTGGGATGGTTCCCGCCCCGCGGTGGGGCGCTGAGCCCTTGCGTGCTGCCTTGGGGGGATGTTTTTGGTTTCTTTTTCTTGTGAAAAGATTATTCAGTGCTTTTGCTGGTGTATGGCCAGGGACGGCCAGGGAGAAAGAGGACGTTCGCATTTTGCAACCTTAGGACAGATCTGGGAGGAGTCACGGGTGGAAAAAGTGAATTCAATGCCATTAGCTTCGCAAATTGCACTTTGGGGCATTTTTACAGTGCCTAGGTATGAAATTTCCAATACTGCCCTAGCCGGTTAGAAAAAGCCCATGGAGGAAGCAAGACAACAGGAGAGCTGTCATGTACGTATGGGTAATTCTTTAAGTTGGAAATCTTTCAAAGGGTAAGCACTTGGCTACTCTTGTCTTGAAAATGGCCAAGAGCTGGGTTACGCTGTTTCCCAAAACACCATTCAGTTTCCAGATGTGACCTGCACAGGTGAATCTCATAGTTGTGACTGTGACTGACCTGCAGCGACAGGAGGATAATTTCTGCCCTGAAACACCCCAAGAGTGTTCGCTGCTTTGTATCATCACAGCAATTCGTGTTTCAGATTTTCTGAAGAGCTAAGAGACCTGTTGGATGTGACAGAGAAAGTCACTAAATCTGGTCTACATCGAGTCTCCGCACTAAGTTGTTCCGCCTGTAATTAGCTGGGGCTCTGTGTGCAGTTGCTGGTCATAAAGGTCTGTAGCTATTTCCTGGTCTTGTGGAGCTGAAGCTATGGATCACTTCCTTATCTTAAATAGAAATCTTGTTTTTGGCAAATGTTCTTGTCAGGATGCAGAAGAGTAAACAATGCAATCGCCACACTCCTGGTCAACATTTTCATTAGCGGTTAAGTTTCCACAAAAATACACCAAGCTTGCAACGAACAGAAGACAAGCAAGTAAAATGTTTTTACAGATTATTTTATATTTTTTCTTTTTCACTTCCCAAAGCCGCACAACTTATTTGGCCTTCGCTTGAGCTCTAGGCACTGAGAACAATTAGGCTCCTGCTGTGATGACAGACTTCTTGCCAAGTTGATGAATAACGTTACTTGTCAGAAGTAATTACCATACCTGCTTGGGATCTGCTCACCGCTTAATTGGCATGTGGTGCATCAAACACTAGGTTGAAATAGAGAGCTCAAACTCATAGACATGCAGGTATCATAGACCTTGAAAAAAGGTTTGCAAAATACCGATAACTGCTGAAAGAATGTGTCTGCAGGATCGATTTTTAAATGCAAGCACATCAGCAGTGCTCTTGCTCATAATGGCACCTCTGCGTATACCTGCGAGGCCAAACTTTTATAAACAAGCTTAAATGCAACATACGCAATTCTCCAAAGAACTAATGGCTGCAACACTGCTGTGAATGGCTCTGAAGTAGTATAAGAAAAGGACTTTTTTTTTTTGTACTACTGAAACTTTTCCTTAGCTACTAAGAATGCAAATTACTGCAATATTTAAATATTTAGTGTTCTTTTAAAGCTGCCGATAATGGCAGCACCTGGGGCTGGCATGCTGGGTGCTCTGGGCATCCTGCCTACAAAAGTGTCAATGGGGCGGCCAAGAGGAGCAAAGTTGGGCTTGTGAGGCTGGGAGACTGCAGCACAGCTCGACCCTCATCCACAGGACAAGGGTGCACAGAGTGCGTCCTCATCCTCCTCACTTCCTCTGTATTCCGTTAGCTCAGAGCAGCGCTCCAGCCAGGCACCACGTGTGCCAGCTTGGCGCTGACGGTCCCCCAGCTGCTCAGAGGAGCCGGGTGGAAAGGAGCCAGTGCCAGCCGGTGAGGTGTGGGCTTGTCCCACCCACACAGGCATCTTTCCCTGTCCTGCAGCCCACGATCCGCAAAAATGTCAGCTCGTGGGTCACAGCTCAATGCCTGCCTGCCTGCCTCCCTGTACACGCTCAGCCCGTGCAGTTTCAGAAAGGAACATGGGACTGGCTGTGCCTGGGGTCTCCTCTGACCCCCCCGGGGTTTCAGCTGTTGCCAGGCTTCCAGTTCCTGACTAACCTGTCAGCAGAGGTTTATCTTGTCCAGTTTTTCTGGGATTTTTTTTTTGTTGTTGTTATTCTTTAGGATTGTGTGAATATTGCTTGGAGCAATCCAAAAGCAAGTGTTTCATCACAGTAGCACAGCTATCTTCATCTGATTAACAGTGCTAATACGCATTGCTGTGAAATGCCATTGTGCTGAGGCTAAAACTTCTGCACTCAAAACAAATGCTGTGAATAAGGAACCATACCCAGAGAACCAATGGTCAGGATCATCCGGAATGGGTTTGGTTTTAATCTGAATTACCCAAAGCCTTAATGGTGCACGGAAATCCTGCGATTGAACTTGGTGCCCCACACTTACCTCCCCCTTTGGAAATAATGGTGCCACTGCCAGCACCATCCCTGCCCTACCACCGCAACAGCTGGGCTGTTTTGACAGTCTGACCCCAGCCAGGCCCTTGTGAAGCACATCCCAGCCTGGGAGCCTTACACAAATAATTCACAGGATGTAGTAAACACTTGGGCACACTGCCAAAATGCCAGCACCCTCATCAGGAAAGGTGATTCCCAAGGCAGCTAAAAAGGCTAACTTGTCCTTGGGGTACCATTGCAATGCGGATGGCTGCACGGTAGCACTCACCCTGTGGTTGCTATTTATGTATGACATCAAAGGCTGTCAGAACGGGTTTGGACTTCCCAGGTAACTTTCTGTAGATCTTGTTACCAGTCCTCCAGCTTCCCGTTGGTCTCGTTTGATTGGTGAACACAATACATGCAGGATTCGGTTGCATTTTCACTTCATGCACCCAGAGGCATATAAGGCACAGCCAGAATGCCACGGGCACGTTTTGCAAGAGCTCTCGCTGCCTTCACTGGACTGCAGTAACAATATACTTATGTTGTTCAGTCTCTCATTTCCCTTCCTTTTAGAATATGCAGCAATAAACTCCATGATGGACCAGATCAACTCCTGCTTGGATCACCTGGAGGAGAAGAATGATTATCTACACGCCTGCTTGAAAGAACTGCTGGAGTCCAACCGCCAGACCCGCCTGGAGTTCCAGCAGCAGAGCGAGCAGCAGGATATGGAAGCTGATGTGCAGGGATCGCAGCCTCCTGTCTAGCGTGCTAGCCGCAAACTCCCCATTGGTATTGCTAAGGGGACATTTACTGGTCACTCATTTAACATAGAACTTGAATAGAAGAGGTACTTTGTGCCTGTTACCTGTTCCTTCCTGTGGTTGTCCTACCGTTCACCTACTTGTTCTGTTTCTCTTTAGCTGTGTGATAGGTGCTGAAGCACGCAGGTGGATGTAGGAGAGTTGGTTCTTTTCGCTCCCCGACATGAGCCTGGCACTGACACTTGGTTAAAGCTTGTTGTAGGAAACCTGATGCCATGTAGGTTGTTTGCAAGCAGGCCCTCTTCACAAAGAGGAAAAATGATCTCTGCTCTTCTGCACCGTGAAATCCAAGCAAGGAGTGTTATAGCTCTAGCCTCTTCCCTCAAAAAGCACAGCAGGCAGGGGCTGTCCTGGCTCCAGGCTTGCCCCTAAGTGTAACTCTGGTGACGGACTTTGAGAGGGGAGGCCTAGGCCAGCTCCTGCCTTGAAACTACAGCTTCCCCATTACTTGCATTAACTGTGATGTAAGAAATATTAGCAGATGGTCCCAGATCGCTGGACTCTTCTGTCCCCTTCCAAGACAAACTACCAGGGTGATGGTTTTGACTGTTATAATTGGAAGCTGCCTAACTCCTTAAGCTGCCATTAAGGACTCAGGCTTTAGAGAGAGGTAGAGCAGCCTGGTTAGCTCCCACCACAGCATTAGCTATTCAGAGCAAAGAGACAGGGGCCTGCCTGCCGTGGGCTGCGAGCAGGGGCCTCCCTGTACGTTTTGACAAAAGTACGCATGAGCATTCTGGTCTGAAACATTGCGATCTTGTCGGGACGGCCTGGGGCCAGCACTGTGAAGCAAGTCTCACTGTTCTACTTCTGTAGAGTTAAAGGAGTTTTTCTGGAAAGTTACAGAAGTTATTTGTAAGAAATCTGCTTTATTAAAATCAGTTCAAACCAAAATTTGTTCCTGAGAGTCTCCACTATGAGAACAGACTGTATTAAGCCTTGTAGTATTAACAAAGGACCAAGATGCACATTCTTGCCTAGCTTAGGACACAGTGCTTGTCTAAGAGTGCACATCTTTTTGAAAGGAAACTGTTCTAAGTAGCAGAATTGGGCACACAGTCTCCCAAAAGATAAACTTTTCCTCTGCCTGGAAAGGAAACGAGAAGAACTACAAAGAATTCTTAGTGAAAAATAAGTCTGCATCCATCTACTTCATGAAGTTTGTCCCCTGTGGAAATCACATTACCATCTTCAACAATCCAGGCCTCAGTCTTTCCACGTAATTGCTGTATCCCAACTGTAAAAGTAATAATCAACACCATCCTCTATTAGACACGCTAAAGCCAGGCTTATTTTATTCTTAAAATAAAAACAGCAGTAAAGTTGAAGGTTTTTGCTCTATTAAAAGACTCCGAAAATAAACATTTCCAGCAAATATCATATGTAAAGGGCTCTCCCCTTAAGGCCACTCTATCTGGGTTTGCGCCTAGTAGAGCGTCTGCACCCAGCAGAGGTCAGACTGGCTGTCTCACCTTTGGCTAGGGAGGAAGGCTCTGCCACTGCCTCCTGGCCTGTGTTTGCTGCCTCATTCTGTCCTAAACCCCCTCCATTCTCTGGATCCTGGCAGTCGTCTGTGCCTTCCCTTTGCCTGACTGCACTGGCTTCCTCCTCCTTAGACACAGCGTGTCCCAGCAACTCCCCTACGGCGCAGCTTTCTTCAGGGAGTGGGCAATCGGCACTAGTGGTAATAGACTTGCTCTCTTCCTGTAGATTTTCTTCTTCTACAACCATGATTCCACATACGTCGTCAGTCACGCTGGCTAGGCTTTTGCCCTCTGCTACAGAGGTGGCCAGCTCACCCTTACCCTCCGGAGACCTTGAAGCTTGCTCTTGCAGGGCTGGCACCTCTGTACCCTCCTTGCCTATCCCATGATCATCATTCATCTTGCTGGTATCTGCTGTTGGAACAGGAAGCTGTTTCACATCATCCAGCAATTGGGAGCTGGAGCCCTGGGAATGCAAAGGAGCCTCGGGGTAGACAGCTGTGGCACGATGCCTTGCTGCCTTGTATCTCTGCAAATACAAACAAACCAACGTGAGAGACAAGCCCAGCTCAGCTACCGTCACTGCAGCAAGTAGCAGGTGGTCCAGGAAAACCTGTACAAAAACAGTGGTAAGTGGCAGCTACAATCTGCAGGGGCACAACTTGTCTCGGCAGCTCTCCTGGCCTGGCTGCTGAGGCTTTCAAGCAGAGAAGGGTCAGCTCCTGTGAGGAAAAGTGGCGATATTAAAAATTGAAGTCCCTCTCACATTACTTAATGCTGAGCAAGTGCATGGCAGACCTGTAGCTCCTGAGACAAAAACCATATTTTGGCAACTGTTAATAATCTCAGTCAGACTCAGGACTTCGTGGATGTAACACTGTAAGTCACAGCTCTTGTTTCAGCTACTGCCAGGACATAACTCTGGACACATACCCTGGACACATGAGGCTATGCACTGCCCTCAGCCTCAGAGATGTGATTTAATGTTTATCAGCTAAAGCAAGACTTAAGTTCAAAGTTTAAGGTTTTTCACTCTGCTGATACAATCTGTGCAGCCAGTGAAACTGTTGACAGAAACACTAAGATATCAAGAATATCTTCTTGTTACAAGGTACTGAGGTTCTCTACAGAATAAAGATAAGCATATCATCAACAAAATGACTCATTTGTACTAGCTATCATGATGAACCAGTAGAGGTCTGTAAAGAGATTAAAATGGCTACTAGCCATTTTCAAGACTGGATTTCAGAAAAACAGCAACTCTGTATAGCTATCTAACATGCAATAGGAATCTGGTCTTCAAGACCCAGACAGAGCATGAACTAAAGGAATAAAACAAAGCTCCCTCTTTTCCACAACAGTTCCCTCCACAATCAACTCACTTTCAGCTTTCTGCTGAAGGGTCCCTTGAACTAGCACTAGCATCAGACCTGGCAATTTAAGGAAACTACTTTGAATGCACTGGCTTTCACCACTGCCTTAAGCAGCGCTACTGTAGTCTGCCATGTGGAATTACAGCACAAACAGGCACCTTTACGTTGTAATTCAGTTTATCATTGCAGGCTTGTTTTTTCCCTGTCCTCAAATAATGGGATATGCAATATCATCGTACATTGGAACTAGATCAGTAGACTCAATGTTGTACCCAAACTAAACCAGGTGCAAGCGTGCCAATTTGTTTTCAGAGTGATGCTGTGAACTGCCTCACTAGCAGGCAATTCTCTGCTTTGAAACCCTCTGCTGAGCTACTCTGATGGAGTACCCCAGAAACTGGCAGTGATTTAACTCGGACTGTGACAAGCCCAAGGCACCTAAGCACCCAAGAATAATAGTTGTTTGCCTGCAGATATTTTGATGTTGGACTCCTGTCATAAATAATCCCTCCAGGTCACTCTGGCATCCATTTGAAGAGTGTTTGATTTCAACTCTAGGTGGGCCAAAAGGGAGGCATACACACTGCTGCGGTGGTTTCACACTAAGCTTATCTAAAATAAGCCAGGAAAACTGCAAGGCCAATTCCTTCACTCCTGATATGACTAGCTGCAGGAGTGGGAGAGGATGAGCAACCATGAAGGAACATCTGTAGTCTTCTCCTGCTACTTGCCATTCCAAATCCACAGCTCTAGGTGCTGGTTTCTGCAGCACCCCACCCCATTCTGGAGGCAGTGACAGTTGACTTGGAACAGTTAACCTCTCTGAAGACTAGCAGAAAAAAAAAATTAAGATTTTTTTTTTTTTCAACACTAACAAAAGCTGGATACATCTGTGGTAGGGAAGCACAACAGTTTTTGCTGGAGCAGGTTTTGGGTGCAGGCAGAGGACGAAGTCAGTGTGGGAGCCTCCTCAGGGAATATCGCTCTCCTGCACAGGCAGGGCCCAGGCAGTGGTCACGGGAGAGGGCAGAGACAGCGCAAGCCCTGCGTACCCACCACAAGCTACTAATCCAGGCCCCTCACCCCCTGGCAAGTCAACAAGGACAGAACAATGGAGGCAGATTCCAGGCCAGCCCAATAGGAAAAGCTTCTAGATACAAAAGCAGCAAGGGGCAATACGGCTTCTTTAGGTGGAGCCAGTAAAGCAAAGGAACAGCATCAGTTGGCAGAGCTTTGTGCTAAGGAGTTTCTAGGAAAGGGTAGCAGACAGACAAACAGACTGACTTCCTGTTGCAGGCTGACCCTGGGGACCAAATGGACTCTCACCAGCTTGTAGCTTCCATCACATAAAGTCTGTAATGTTAAATTTCCAGATTTCTAAGGTGAAAACCTGATTTTACCAGGCCCCTTCATGGATGAATCACACCCGCAATTTTGGCTAAAGGAGCTGTTCCTGCAGTGTCGCATGAAAAGATGCGTATGTACCAGCTTTCTTTAAAAGGAACAGGCTCCATCTCTTCTTCTTCCCCCACCTTGACCCACCTGTAATCTGTCTAACAGAGAAGAGGCCTAGACTAAACAACAGACTCCACAGGTTCAGCAAACAGAGCAGACACTCTGAGAAAGATTTCCAGCCAGAAATGGGCAACAAGATGACAGCAGCAGTAGCTGGGAAGCAGGACTGGACCAGTTTTAGGTCTACAGGGGTGATGGGAGACAAACACAGAGCACACCAGGAGAAAGCTATGGCACAATGGACACCAAGGATTATGGAGATGAACAGAAGACAAGACAGCTAACGTGGTGGATTTGCTGAAGAGACACGCACGGGGGTAACAATGCCAGGCCATGCAATCGCCAAAGGGTCTAACCTGAAAGTTCTCAAAATGCATCAGGGACTTGCAGTGTGCGAGCCGGGCAGCAGAGTCGCTATGGTAGAATTTGTGACACAGCCTGCAGAGGTAACCTGCGACGGGGACCAGAAAATCCAGGCCTGCGAAACGGGAGGGGAAGGGAAATCACAGATCACATTGAATGGAACTCAAATAATGAAAGCATGTTAAAAGGGAAGGGGAGGGGAGGGAAGGGGGAAAAAGAAAAGTGGAAAGCTTTGCTTCTGTTAATCAGGGATTTGCAAGATGACTTGCTGAATATCTCATCTTACCATGGAATGGCTGTGTGGTTGATATTCAGAGAGAAATCTGACTGCCAGAGCAAAGAAACTACACAGAGCATTAAAGGGGGAAAAAAGGAAAAAAGAATACAATGGAAAACTACAGAGAACATGTGATCTAATGTAATGGGATCAAACCAAGCAGAAGACAGCAGGCGCGCAAGAGGAACACGCAGAGAACATTCACAGCATGAATCATTATTCCATCTGCCACACGATAGTGGAAGGTTACAGCGATATGGAAGATTGGTGTAAACAGAGCTCTCCTTGGGCACAAAACAGCCTCTGCAGAGCTGCCCTCCTCAAAACATGAGTGGCCGTTAGAGGTCTGAAAGTCACAATCGTTTACAGGGTGGGGACCAGAGACAGCCATCTGGAGGCAATGCTGCCCACCAGTCCAGCAACATGTCTGAATCACCACTAGGTAGAACGTGGGGGTTCTGAAGTGGAGGAAACACACACAGTTTGGGCTCTGGCAGAGAGCTCGATACTGTCAGTACCGCTCAGTATCTCTGTACAAGCTGCATTTCTGTTGGAAAGCATTCTAATCAATATGCTTTCAGGCTCCATCTTTCTAGATCATCCTTTATTTGCTACCTACTTTCTTCAGTACTCCTGCCCTACTTGTTCCATTTCCTACCTTAGTAAGGTATCTGGCTTTTGTCCTTTCTCCTTTAAAGCAAAAGGCATCTGACAAACATCAATCACATCCTTACGTTTTATCACACAGTTAATAAAGCAACGTTTGGCCCTTTCTCCAGGCAGCAGTGACCTGCACCAGTCCAATGCAGATGCTGGAGCACTATGGCCCAAGAAGTCATTACAGCAGCAGGTAGAGACCATCCTCTCTTACAGATACAGCACGTGGCTAGAGAAGGCTCTGTGGGCCTTTGCTTAACTCTGCTTGCTTACCATAGGCTGTGTCTGGACAATACTTCTCGCTTCCTTCGTAATCCTCCAAAGACACTTCCTTCAGCCCAGTCTGGAAACCAAAAGAACATTAGTGCCTACTGTATCTATGCCAATTCCCTTCCTGGGCTCTGATATTTTTCTGGTAAGCTTGGGAGCGAAACAGAGGATTCACATACCAGAAAGAGTTGCACAGCATCTGGTTAGGGCCAGACACAAAACCCAATGTCAGGAGGCCACTTCATTACAAGGGTTAAAAATGCCCCTTGCACTCCAAGCCTGAAGTAGCTTAGCCTTCTTGGTAACTGCTCTCTACTGGGAAAATGATATTTATCATGATAAACCTCCACACATATGTTTGCTATGAGACCAAGCTGCTGCTGGGCTTTTCAAAGAGACTATGTCAATGTCTGTCAGAAATTCTTTCCCTTGAAAAAACATTGCTTATACTCCTCAGCAACAACGTAATGTTTGAAGGCACCAGTAGGAGCTGTACAGCACAGCAGAAACACCCTCCTGCACCCCACATGTAGTGCCTGATTCTCTTTTGCATTGTCCTGTGCTCTGCAAGAACTCCAGAGCTCTCACCCTCCTGCTGTAGGGTGCAAGGTTGACTTGACTCTTGAAACGCTGAGCTCAACTAAGTCACAGGAGCCCACAACAGATACTCAGATAGATCATTTCTTCTCCTTTTGCACGGCATACCTGCTTGGCAGCAGAATCTTCATTCTCCATCAGCACCACATCAAGGTCTTCCTCCTCACCAGTTGCCCCCTCTTCCTCCTCCTCCTCCTCATCATCATCTTCAAAACAGCCAACAGCATCCACTGTGATCAACTCCTCCGAATCTTCTGGGCTGCCCAATTCCTTCTCTCCTAGCCTCACCTGTCACGTACAGAGAAGAAAGATCAGATGAACTTTGCACTCTCCATTTAACCAAGGAAGACCCCAGACTCTGAACAGACTGCATCTGATGGGTAGACGGGACTGCAAGAGAGGCACAAAGCTATCATACTTTTAGACACATCTAAGTAATTGTCCCTTTTTCCCTCAATTTCTTTAAGCTCTAATAATCGAAGTCCAGCCAAAGATGAAAATTAAAACAGGGTTGGAAGAATTGCACGTCTTCCTTTCATGCCTGTAATGGAAGCAGGAAGTTAACCTGCTCCACGGTGTAGCTGCCTCCAGTCCAGCACAGCATTACCTCTTTGGCTTTCTGTTTGTGCTCAGGGGACTTCATATGCTCCACAAACTTGCGAGGAGTCTTGAAGTGGCGGCTGCAGACAGTACAGAAAGGACGAAGCGAGCGTTTGGCCAACTGAGGAAAGAGGGATGATCCAGTAAGTCACAAAAGGCACCACTTTGGAGAAATGCAGATAAATCTTAAGTGAAACAAAGCCACAGCCCTGCATCTAAACCAGGAAGACCACAAAAAGAGAATCATCTTTTCAGCAGAAGACTCCATAGCTCTTATCTGCCATAAAGATGGAAAACATGCAGAGCAAAACAAATGTGGTTTATAAGAGGTATTCTGGCACTTTCCCCCTAGAAACCAATAAATAGAACGGCCTGCCTAAATTTTAGCTTGAAAATTTACAGGCTGCCCACCAATTCCTCCATTCAATTGATTAGGTGAGTATGATAGGCCATATTTATTGAGAAAAGTCAAGAATTTTAACCTATAGGTACTTCCAGCCATACTGACACCACATGACAACTGGAAGCTTCAACAGTGCCAGTGCTCAGAGGCAGGAGGTAGCATGGCAGTGCCCTTAGACAGTGAGGATGTTACTGGCAGAACTTTCTGTGCATCTCTCCATTCCCATCACTTTTCCTTTGCTGCTTGGGGAGCAGGAGATGCTAGGCATTTTCACTCAATCCCCACAAAAGGTCAGTGCAAAGATGGAAGTCCATGCTATGGTTGTTACCTTGTGTTCTTGGGTCCTGCGATGTCTGATTAGATCCCCTGTGAAGTGTATCTGACAAGTGTTACACCATCGCTGCTGGGTCTCTCTGAAGTGACAATGGATATATCTGTAAGTCACACCTTTTTACATTCTCCATGGAATACTGCAATTTGCCATCTGTTCTTGGCTTTTTTTTTCCCAGCATTCCTATCTTTACAGGCTTGGATTTATCTTCTCCCCTTCCCAGCCATTTCTATAGGTTGCTGTAGCTCATGCTGACAGAAACGCACCAGTTAAAACAAGCCTCCAACCTGATCTACTGTATTAAAACCTACACAGCAGGTCAAAGTCAACACTTTCCTTCAGCAGGAAGAAAGTTGCCTGAAGGAGATTAAGGCCCCTGAAACCAGAGGGATTTTGTACCTTATCTAAGAACACAGGGGCACCCTGGTGCAGTGAGGAATTTTAGAACCCATGTGGGTCCACATTCAGATTGTGTTCTCTAGCACAGACCAAGACTTACCCATCTTTCTCTGCCAGCACCTTCTGCTCCTTCACCATGGGCAGTAGTGAAACAAAACAAACATTGCTCATGTGCTGAATCTCCCCAAGTCGCTGCTGGTGCTGAATTCCAGCCATGTGGGATTGGAAATTCTGAGAGAGGTTGGGAGAACAATCCATTTAATTGTATTCAAAATACAGAAAATAATAGGTATGAGCTATGCTTTCCATTCTCTTGACTGCTGTTTAACAATGAAATGGTATAAAAGCTTAAGAGCATGGCTGCCTGTGGATCCACCCACATTCGCTCTCTAGCAGGTTGCTTGCCAGCTCCTCAGGAGAGGTTTATTTTATCTGCGTGCTTGTCGTCATTTTTATGTTTCTTGTTCCTGAAGTACGAGCCCTTGCTAACAAGTCCCCTGCTGCACCTCCCCATGGCAGCTGGCCATCTAATTCACTTCCCTTGACCACTCATATCCTAGTCAGACCTGTAGATTTTTACCTGCTGACTGCAGCAGTTGGTCTTGCAGATATAACAGTAGAATTTAAGGACTGATTCAGGGCTGGGATCAGCTGTGCCCACCTCACAGGTCCAGTGCCCTGGTTTCAGAGCTGTTGTACTGATAGCTCTGCTCTCACTGCTCTGCTGGATAGTCACTTTCAGCGAACCTCCAGAGCTCAACACCTGCCAAAAGAAAGTGTCAAGATTAAGTCCAATCTCTCAGTAGAAGATACTAAAAATTACACCTGCTTTTTATAGGCAACCCAAGCTTTCTACCCCTTAAGAAAATGAATTTAAGCTTGAATCCTCAGGAGGCTCATGAGAAAGACTCTCATACACACTCCTTCTCCCAGCGCTGCTAAATCAGCAATCCCTGTGTCATGGTACCAGGCCTATTAGTACAGACAGTTGTTTCTACAGCCTCTGTAGACACTGTACGATCCAGTCTCTGGAGACTGGAGCAACGAACAATGTGTCAGTAAGGGACACAATCAGCTCACGTTTCTCCACTGCAGAGCTAAAGGCCATACCTCATGGAGTAAGGAACTCAAATGAGGGCAGGATGATACATTTGATCACATCAACAAACGTCTCCAATTGTGGCAGACTATCAAGTCTGATTCACACCATAGGTTAAATCTTTGTCTGCTTTCAGATTTACACAGGATAAGATCCCGGTTTAACATCTAGCATGTGGGCAAAAGACTCTCAGGTTGCTGGCTTCACCCGTGTTTCATTTTTCCAAGCTGCCTTTCAAAAGCACAGACTCCCACTGTCTGCTCATACCTGCTGTGATGGCAACTGCCACAGCAGCTGCATCTCTACTACCACCACCTGAATTTTTTTACATCTGCTCTCCAGCAACATAAAGGATGTATTTAGCTATGGCCCTCAATACATATATTTTTCAGTAGCTCTTTCAGTTCAACTTTCCATCTTTCCAGATGAATACTGAAACCTTAACAAACCCCAGCATCCACAAACAGCCAGCAGTAGGTAAGGTACAGGCTAGCAGAGGTACAAAAGCAGCAAGTCAGAGCAGACTGCGCACTAATTGCAGACATATTATGCCTTATTGTCAGGGACAACAGCTTACAGCAGGAGACAGAGCTCCAGACGTGGGTGCCATCTGGTTCCCAGCGGCAACGGGCTTCTCTGGGATGGAGGGGGAGGTTGTGTGTTCTGCACCACCCCTGCATGAAGTGGTGTCTACTCACCTCAGGAGCCTTTGGTTCCTCAGAGAATTTCCTCTCTTTAGAGAGATCTTCAGCATTGTCTGTACCTAGGAAGAGAGAGTCCTTCTAGCTGCCTTAAATCAAAATAGCAATGATAGAAAAAACAAAGCAGCAGGTGAATGAAGTCAGGGAGCTTTCCTCACAGTGCTGTTGGCCATAAGCCCAGTTCACAAACCTTTCTCCAAAGAAATCCTTATTAAAGAGGGAAACTTCCCATCATTTGCATTTGGTAGGCAACAGGTTTTAGGGGACTAAGTTTGGATTTGGTTCCTAGATTTTCTCCTCCTTTCTCCATCCTGTATGAGGAAGGACATTTCTGAGGAGACCCACGGGATCTACAGATACTGATCTACAGGTGTAGTTCCAGCAAGGAATGCCCTAGAAGTGCAAATCACTGTGCCCACCAACTCACCATCAGCCTGGACATGGGTGCTTGACTCTCCTGATTCCTTGCTGTCTGTGGCATCCTCTAATGCAGACTCCTCGGTCACACTTCAAGGATATCAAGAAAATAAGATTATTTGCCATGTTACAGATTAAGAGATTCAGAAGACACACCAAAGCACAGGCTGGGGTCTAAGCTATCACACTCTCCGCTAATCCCCCAAATCAGTAAGCTACTAGAAGTAGTATTTCAGGCAAGGATTCAGCAGAAATAAATAACAACAGTGAAGAGTGGGCATTCTAGAACAGATTCAGAAACAGCAGCCAAATAATCTGGACAAGGTTACAACTGATTTTTTGGATCACTGCCCTCTCCTGCAAAAGGCCTGCAGGGAAGTTAATATAGGAAATATTCTTAATAAGAGCTCTGAGAGCTCACTCCTGTCTTGATTAGTGAGCTGCAGGGAAACTGCAATACCTGGACAGTACTCCAGGTTCTCTGTGCATGAGGGAACAGAGACTGGTCAGAACGGGTCCTCAATGGTGTGTTACAGGGATTTAATCCTAACTGTCTGCTCTATTTGTATCAGTCGTGTTTCGTTCCAGAGTCCCTACAGTTCTGCTTGTGAAGGAAGTGGGGCTGTACAAGACAAAAATCAAAAGCACTTTGTTTTATTTGGTACTGCTGATCTGCTAAGGAGAAAAAAAGATCCTGAGGGGACTGCCAAGAACGAATAGTTGACTTCCAGAAGACACAAAGTTTTACAATATCTTTCTCCATCCCCCATTTTTCCATCAGGGCTGACACTTTTCAACATGGCTCGAATGGCTTCTTTCTCAGGCCAGCTCAACATCCCACCCAGGTGTCCTTCTGCCAACAGGAAGCAGCACATTCTGCACAAGCAAGAATGCAGACTGTGCAGGTACTGCATCCAGTGACCGAAACACACGCACTGCATAATTTATCAGATTGATAAGTGATAATGTAACTGGGTTACATGGCTATAAATATGCAGCAGGGTTTGGGCAGTGCAAACATGAAGAAAACAAGAGTGGCTGGCATTAACATTATTTGTCAAGTGCTGGCAGTAGGCTCAACACTATACCACACACAGATGGTGACAGCACTCCAGGACAAGGGTTTGCAGCCTAAACTGCAAATCTAAGGAGCAATCTAAGGGAGCAAAAGCCATCACAAGCATGATCTAAGGAGTAAATGGTATTATATGGATACTTGTCAGGCCATGCTAGAAGAAGTGGGTGTTCAAGAAGGATTTGAAGATGATGAGTGATTTCTGCACTGGAATGAGGATGCTGTTCCAGGCATACAGATGGTACATAGGAGAAAAGGCAGAAGTGGGAAAAACCTGAAACGAAGAAGGAGGCTGGTATTCCTGGCCAAAGGGAAATGGAACAATGAAGCATGAAACAAAAGTTTGTGACATGGATGGGGAGAATGCCCTTCTCATCTGTGAAGGGCAATATGAGAAGAGTAAACCATCTTTCTCAGAGATCCATCATCTGCTCATTGGAAGGAAACAGAAACACTTCAAAATAAAGCTAAGGAATAATCTAAGTAAATACCAGCTATAATATATGCATTAAATCTGGCAGTCCCTAACTACTGCTTGGGAAAGGATTTTCCTAATAACAGGCTTGCTGCAGCGAGATCTGTCATTCCTCAGACTTGATTCTTTTTTCAGTGTATGTAACAGGACTTTGATTAATACCCTACTAAATATTAATATAATTAAAATTAAATTAGCTTTGGCAAACAGATTAACAAAGCATACGCTCAAATGCATTCAACTCAGCTTTAATTAAATTTATTCACTTTTTTTGCTAATCAGAGTCCATAATTCACAATGGTCCCTGCTCACACAATATTTATCACTCTTTAATGTTTTACACGATCGAGGTAATATCTGAACATCAAAGTAATCCTGGAATATTCTCCCTAAAGCTAGCCATTAATCTCTAATCTACAGATGGGAAACAGAGAGGTGAAGAAACTTGTCTGAAACCATGCGGTGAATCGTTAACAGGGAAGATAAGAGGACCCAGGAGTCCTGACTCATAGTCATTAACATATGTTGGAGAATTCTCAAATCAATGCCTCCAGAAATCTGTATTCACTCCCTCCTCTTCTCCCTCTGCACCAGCTAACAGCGACAGTTCTGGGAGAGGTACGGCACCGTGCAGATGGCACCAGGAGCTCCATGACATGCCTTCCCACTAGATGGCAATACAGCCTTATCTGTTCCTTCCTGCACCCAGGGAGGCAGGGAGTGCCAAGATGGGCCGGCCACTGCCAGCATGCCTGCGCGCTGCACGTCCCTTGCGGATAATAGGATTGCCTTTGTCTATTTTTACCCAACAGACAAGGGTACTGGCAAGACAATCTTTGCAGAAGGGGTACAGAACTCGACAGTCATGGATGCAGGCTTGAATACTAGGGAGCATTGATTCCCCTCCCTTTCTTATTCTGCAAAATAAACTACCCTCTCCTACACCTACTGTAACCTAACATATTCCAAGGCTTTTCCTCTCTGCTGGTATGTGGATGCTCATTTCCCTTTTTGACATTCAGGGAAGAAAATTAGAATAATATCTCAGAATAGAAAAGAACCTATCTGCTTCTTACAAGAATCCTGGCAGGAGAACACATGAGCAAACTCCACTTCGTTGCATGTTTACAGGAGCTGCATCTCTTGTTTTTCATTCCCACAGTTGGATCACCTGTAGCAGAGACCCTACAACACCCTAGATCTCAGCATGCATCATGAGATTTTCTGAATTGTCCACGAGGATCTGAAATACCTCCTACATGCTAGACATCAGGCCAGGCCAGTACAGACCTAATTATTAGAAGATAATATTAGCCAATAATTCTAAACCCAGTGACTATCTCAATCCTGCATTCAATAAATACCTCTTCAGTCTTTTTGCTGCAGGTTCCGTGTTCAACACAGATTCTGTTGGAGTTCTTGGCTCTGCAGGAAGACAGAAGGAGATCTTAGCAAAGCAGACCATGCCACCTTGAGCACACTCCCTAACTGAATGGCCAATGCCAATTAAACTCTATTAAAGCAAATAATACTGTACACTTGCTTATTCTGAAGTTGAGAATTGAAGTGACAGGGGTAGATAATAACCTGAGAGATTTCAGTTCTATTGCAGATGTCACTGTGTGAGATGTCATTCAGAAAGAAATCTATGTTTATATTTACTAAGTGGGTCTTAGTCCTACACCTAGGTGACAAGAGCCCAGTTCATAGGAACATTAATATAAGCCAAGGTGGCATATCTACCTGACACCAACCATTTAATGAGGTGATTTTCCCCACTGCATATACACTGGTCACAACCTCATCACTGCACTTTTAGAATAGGCACTCTTCAGTCAGAAGTAACATTCCCACACCTGTATTGTATCCAACACTGTAAGAGATTCAGTGCCAGCAGTTTCTGTTCTGACAACGGGAGTACAAGTACTCTTTCAATCCATCTTTTCCTTAGCATGCTGATTGCAGCTGGTTCTGCTTCATGTGTTTGACACCATGAGATGTTGAGTTCAGCATGGGTAAAGCCATGTGGAAGCTTTAGTTTCAAACCAGTTTAATTTTTTCCCCCCATCTTAAATGGGGCTCACTGTCAATGCGACTTCGGAGAGGCTTCCGTGCAAGAGATATGGAGCTGGCTTATAAAACCCAAAAATATCCAGGAAAAAAGTATATATGAAGCACATAGCAGAAAGCTGCTACAGGCAGTTTAAGTATTTACAACTAGAGAGATTAATTAGCTGATTAAGACTAAAGCCACCTCCAGTCTTTGCTGCAGTAATAGCAAAGAGGAGTTTATCATGTCTAGAAGCATTTTGTCCATTACAGGCTCCCCCTTACCTGTAGATGGCGAGGAGTTGTTCTGCTCTGACCCTGCTTGCACTCCCTCTGGGATTTCCGTTTTCTCATCACCTTGTGTCTGAGATGAAGAACCAGGATCTAGTTCCCGCTTCCTGTCAGGGACCCTCTGGAAGTCCTGCAACGGGTAAAGCATCACTGCCAGCTCTTGGTCCTTCCTCAAACCCAACACACTGCCCAAAGCACCAGATTTTTACTGTGGGGCAGGAACAGGAATTCCAGCACACAGTAATGGAAAGGAATAGATGGATTACAATGAACTGTCTTGCTTCAAGCAAGTTTACGTGGTCAAACAAAGCAATGCACTTTAATTCCACAGACAGCCCATGACATTTCTCCAGTTTCATAAATTGCAGCTGTAGGAGACCCAGCTGCTTGCAGAGATTAGGATCACTTTAGAGGGGCTCTGGCAAGAGATGCATGGGCAGGGAAAAATAATAGTCCCAAATAATCCCCCTTCCTTTCAACTCTGGAGAAAGGACAGTCCAAGAGTAGAAGTCTACCTTATCCAGCACATCTTTTTGACAGAATGAGACCAAATATGCTACTTTAAGAGGAGGGAAGTACCGGTCAATTAATCCAAGAACCATTTCCAGATTACAACAGAGGTCTTAATGGTGGAAAGTGAGAAAGGTTGTTACCAAAAAAATCGTAGATTTTAGAAAGTCCACAAGAACAAATATGATCCTGATCTTAAAAAAAAGGGAAAAGAGCCCAGAGAGACTGAGTGACATGTCCATGGTTGGAACAAGTAGTTTGGGAAAAACAAACCACTTTGGAAGGCTAATGGGGCACAACTCTGGCCTCTGTGAAGAGCAAAGCACCCAGCCAGGTTTTCTTCTATTGTAATTACTTTGAAGCTGGTACTTCTAAAGGTTCCTTTTCTTTCTTAGGTTTAAACAGTTCTGCTGAGAGGAATTCTCTCTCTTGGGCAAGAGTTGACAAGAAACCTTTGCATCATAAATGTAAATATGGCCACAAGAACCCTAGGGATGGACTTATTTCTGCCTTTCTCTGTCAGCAGCATGGTACAAAATGTCATTTTCATTGTAAGGCTCTCTCCTTTCTCTTTTGTTCTCCACCTCAATTCAGTCAACTGCTGCAAGTGCAAACCAAGCACAAAGCTCCTGAACTGTTGGAAACTACAAGCCCACCTTGCGAAAGGTCCGGTTCTGCCGCTGGAAAGGAAGGCTGGGGAAGCCCAGCCGAGTGGGCTTTAATGAGACCCCAACAGGTGGTGGCCCCAGGAGGGAATGCCTTGTAGCCTGAGGGAAAAACTGCTGCAGTGCTGGCGCTGTCATGTTAAATCCACGCAGGTTTCCTATAAATGCAAACACACAGCATATGACCACCCTGTAGTGTGCAAAGGAGAGAGAAAATCTTCCACCTGTACAAGCAGCAGGGAGAGGGGAAGGGCTCCTCCATGCAAGACCCTGTACTTTACTGGGCACTGCATGAGTGCTCTATGCTCTACGCTCTTCAGCCCCCACAGAACAATTTGATGTGATAACAACTATTACTATGTATCAGACTTAATTATGATTGTCACTGCAGGCTAAGATCATTAGAGCAATTATTTGATCTGAGCACACTAGCACTTGTGTTTGCAACAAACAAGGTCTCATTTTAGAGAAATTCTCTGTAAAAAAGGAAAATTCATCCCACATTTGTGCAGCTGGCAGCTCACACCATAGCATGGATGCTGTGTAATGCAGGCCAGCAACTGCATTTCATTTAAAACAACACTGGACTTTTCAAACAAGAGATTCCACAGTCCTCTCTGCCACCTGGTTATCATGCAACCTCAACATGTCAACCTAAACTCCAACACTTGAGAGTCTGCCATTTCCAATTATAATGCTCTGCTTTCTGAACAGTTCTTTTCAGCATCCACAGACTATTAACTAAGTCTCAACAATTTCTTACGAAGGCCATCCTTGCTATCCCCATTTCAGGGGTGAGGAAATGGAAATGGCCAGACACTTCAGCTACAGCCTCAGCAGCTGTCCACCATTCTGGGAAGCTGAACTTATATTGTGATTTTTTTTATTCCTCACTTGAATTAGTGGATTCTCTGGCTTTTTAGAAGCTGTCAAAACAGGGCAGAGAATTTTGGAGACAGGCACCCAAAATCTGAAAAAACAAGCTACACTGTTTAAAGCCTGCAACACAACAGGAAGTAATCCTCCATATTTGTCTTCAAAAGTAATCTGATCTCTTATTACTTACCATAAATAATCTCTTAATGTAAAAAGACATAGCTGTATTAAAAAAAAAAAGTCTATAAAGCAAGAAATCATCCCCTGCTCTTGGTTTAGTACCTTTAAAGAACCACACATCTATTTCAACCTGAAGTACTTAATTTTTCCTATTCCCACTGCTGAAGCCACATACAGTCAATGAATTATTTGTGCTGATTTTCCCAGGTACAGAAGTACTACAGCATCAGATATTCTTACATGTAACCCAAACCCAAATGATCAAAAAAATTCAGATCCCTAAGAAGGGCCATACTGAACATTGTAATCATACTACATGTTACCTGTGGCTAGCTGATGTCGGTTATTGAAAGAGAAGTCACAACTCACTTCAGCATGTAGAGGTGAAAAGAGGAGGAACAACGCTAAGTCAAAGTGCATGTAAAGTGTTCATCAACATACCTTATCCTGGTTTCGTATCTAATTTGCCTCGGGTCCCTAGCATACTATTTACATACAACTTCTCAATAAGACAGTTTGCTTTAGGGAAAAGGTCAGCCCGTGCTAACATCGAACATATCTGAAAGGAGTATGGCTGACTAGAGTGGATTCAGACTTTTTTCCTGACACAAATATATACACCGATCTTCAGAGCGTGGCTTGTCCTTTTTCACCGCCAGTTTCCCTACAACCTAAGAGAGATCTGTAGAGAGCCACTGGAGTCACTAGAGAGCCCTCTCGTTAAATGGGCAAGGGAGAACAAAAGGAGAGTTAACGACATGCAGAATAAATCTATTGTCTTCACATCTGGGCACGATTCACAGGCAAGATAAAAATTGCAGGCATTAATCTAACTAGGCACTTTAAAACTATCCCAGGTACTGATCTTCTCTGTTGAAAAGAGCTGTCAAGTTAACACATGAACAAAAATAAAAACATAGCTTTATTCCTCATATCTTTATGTTAGCAATGCTATTACTAAGGCAGCTTCATAAATTTGTTTTGAAAACATCACATCTGGCAAAAAAATCCACTTGTGGAAACACAGCGATGGAAGCACAGTGATATTATCCACTACACAAATTACAGTCATTTCAGGGAATCAAAATTTCACAAGACAATTGAAACCCAAACCATTTTCCACCACAATATACTTCATTTGTTTGTACTGCACTAAGTTTGGACAAAGACAAGCATCTACTGCAGACAAGGTTAGCATATATGTAACAGACAACTAAATAAATTGTTTTAATCTTTCAACCAAGGAAGACAAACAAATAATAAAAATCTAAGTATTTTATCTAAATATATTGATGGAAGAATACTCCCTCCACCAAGTCTAAGAGGGAAGGCACATATTTAGTATCTAACCTGATACCTTCAAGTGCTATTCCCGGCTGTGAACAGTCGGACACATGGGATTTTCAACAACTGAAGAGCCTCTGTGATGTGGACTATGGACAAATTTAAAGGTGNGGGGGGAAGACGACAAACGGAACTGCCAAATACAAGGACTGCAATGGATCAGCAAGAAATAGCCATATTATGGTTTCAGTCCATGAAGAATGATTAAATAACTCCAATAAGTAAACGTCTCCCATAACGACAGTACCTTGCATCTGCTGCATGAGTAAGGCCCGCTGAAGCATAGGATTGGCATTGAGCAGCGATGGTTGATTTGTTGCCCGTAAGCTCAGCATCTGTTGCTGTTGCGGTGGTGGCAAACCCCTGGAAAAGAAGGCATTAATCATAAGAACCCAATAAAAACTGTACCCTTCAATTCCAGGCACCTAATAAGTATAAAACATAGGAGCAAAGGACAGCTGAAATGCTGATATACGTGCATGAAATGATACCATACACCAGCACTGTATCCTCTTTCTTCCACTCTCCTGGAATTTCCAAAGCTGACAGATTGTCTATCAAGGAATTTGAGGTCAGAGAGAACTCCTTAGCACCAAGCCCACATAAAGCCTGTCAAGCAGCATAAAAAAAGCCCAGGAGCTGACTGCAGTTCCACAGAATTATGCAGCACTTGTCAGTAGAAACGAGCGATCTAGATCAGCAGCTACATTTAACGCAGCAACAAAAAAGAAGTTCTAAAAACCAGGGAGTTTTCTCAGTAGCTTAAAGCACATTTTTCCAAAATCGATGCCTCCCACACCGAGCCAGACAGGCCATAACTGTAAGTGGTGCCCCCTAACTGCAAGAACCGGATAGAAAAAAAAAGCACGGCCTTCATATTTAAAACACGAGGAGGAAGAACCAAGCAGAGAAGAACTCTCCAGTCCTCAGGAGGGTGGAGCAGACATGAGAGAAAAGTCTGAAGAAACTGGCAGGCACTTCTTCAGGCGATTGCAAGGTCAGGCCCACCTCTAAGCACGACTGCTGACACAGCTGTTTCTGTTAGGGCTGTAAAGAGGTACAAACATGGATCAAAATATCCATGCTGACAAAAAAACCCAACCCTCTTAACAGCATTTACAGCAGCTCATCTTCATGTTTGCTGCTCTAGATTGTTCCAGTCTCAGAGCTGAGATATTTATACCAGAAAAATCATACTTTTAAAGGTGTAAGATGCATCTATGCTATCTCGCAGTCAGTCCCACACTGGCATTTTAAGGGCAGCTTTGTTTATAGTACAAGGCAGATGAAAATGGTAAAAAAAGATTTAGAGAAATTTGTGTTTCTAGCAGAACAGAAAGATTCCCGCATTTACCTCAGAGACATATGCCTTACAAGGATCAAGTAATTATAATAATTTATTAAATAAGGAATTAACTTTCTTCCTAAATTCACATCCCATTGCTTTGAATTTCCAGAGGCTTTACAGAGAACAGTAACTGCAGAGAAATGTATAATTTCAGAGAATTTGTGTTAGTTCTACAAATCTCAGCTCATCAGGGACAACTGCTCCTATCTAAGGCAGTTATTTTACCTCTAGCATTTTTTAGGAAAACGCCAGCTATTTGCCTTTTTATTTCTGGCAGATGTCATTTGTCTTTTAAGACACAAACCATGATTTTCTCCATTCCCCCCCCACCCCCCCTCGCCCCACAGTGCTCAGT
>VZTV01047563.1:43521-68458 GCA_013400875.1 Anhinga rufa
CGCTGGGGGGTGGTGGTCCTGCTGCTGCTGCTGGAGGAGGTGCTGGAGCTGCAGCAGCTGCTGCTGGAACTGCTGCTGGTTGAACATGTCTGGGGAGCCGCGAGCGGGGCAAGCCTGAGACAAAACACGGGAGGGCGAGGGAGGCACCGGCTGCGGGGCTGGCGCGTATCAGCCCAGCAGCCATTGAGCAGGGGAGCCGCCGCCACCGCCGCCCATTCATTCACTGAGCCGATCCCCCCCTTCCTCCTCCTCCTCCTTCCCCCCGGGGTCATCGCAAGCAGCAGCCTGTGGAGGAGGTTTCCAAACCCCACCTCCCAAAACCCGCTCCCACCCTCCCCTGCCAGCGGAGCCCGCAGCCCGCCCCGCTCCCCGCGGCGGGGCCGGGCCGGGCAGGATCGGGAGCCGCGGCCCCTTCCCTTCCCCGCCCGCACTCACGGCGCGGCCCGCGGCCCTTCACCGCTCCCCGCCAGCCGCCTCCATCTTCCCGCCGGGGACAACAACCACCTGCCCGGCCCCGCTCCCCGGCCAAGCCCAGGCAGGAGGCAGCTCCTTCGGCAGGGCTGCAGGACCCGGCCGCCCCCCGCCAGGCTCGGGATCACCCCCCGGAGCCTCCTCTCGGGTTGCAACACCCCCATTTCTCATCCCCCGCGCAGGAGCGGGGTCCCCCGTCCCTGGAGGGGCTGGGAGGGGATGGACACCATCTGTCCAGGGCCGGGCAGGGGGATGGAATAAACGGCTGAAGAGGGGGAGCAGATGGCATCCAACAGCGTAGGGTTTCTGCTCTTTGTTTTTGAGTGTGTGTGTGTGTGTGTGTGTGAGAGAGAGAGAGAGTGTGCAGCAAAATCTTTCTTGCAGCACCTGTTTTCTGAAAGTGAATTAATTTTAAGGCTGCTCAGTACACACGGTCTCTGCATGAAAAAAATAACATGACTGTCATTTCTTCTTATACAACACCTAGCAAGGGTAAAGATGCATTTCTGCTCTTTGCCATTCCAGAGGATTCATCCTGAAATAATTCACTTTATAGTATTAATGCCAGTAAAGACTACTTGATTCATTAAAGGCCTCAGGATTGATTTTTAGCTGAAAGCATTATAAGCTGAACACAGTTACTGGTGATACACAGCATTAATAATTTTCAACACAGCAGCATATGTTGATTTTTCCTTTGGGCCTTTTTATACCATCCTGATTTTACAATAATCAATCTGGAGGTGACCACTCATATTAATCAATGACTGGCCACGCTAATGCCCAGAGTCCTTTATCCAGTCACAGCTGTCTGCACACAGAGAAAATGCTCTCCTGTTAAGCATTAAAGCTTAAGTATCAGCCCAGAGAATACATACATGGAGTGGAAAACATATGTGGAGTCTTTTTCAAATAATTTTGCATAATTGATCTTCTTTACTCCCATAATCATGCTGTTACAGCAGCTACCAGCCTGGCTAGTTTGCGGTGGTGTGGGAGAGGGTTACTTTTATGAATCTACAAATGTCCATATATTAGCCAGATATGCAAAAGACAGAATTCAGCTTGTAGGAATAACTTTACACCTGAAGTTAATGTCTCCTGTTCTTATTTCTACAACTAAAGATCTTTTAAGTATTCTTTGTATGTAACATTTGGCATCTACAAAGCAGCATGTTAATGAGATACGTAGGTAACTAAGTCTACAGGGTTTTTACTGTTAGATATTATATTCTGACACAGTCTAGAAGCTCACCTCAAAGCCTGGGCTTTCTTCTGCGAGGTCTTCTATACAAATTATTAAGTAAACAGCCCTCAGTAAGAGTTTATGAACATAAGCCTACAAGTCAATGCACAGATACGTATACACTGCATTGAACACAGATCTGGACACAGATTTTAAACCTGTGCACGCACAACACAAATCAAGGTTAGGTCTGTAGGAAGTGAAGACACCTGCTGCTTTATCAACTTGCAGTCCAAAGCGAGATCTTCAGAGATACCTTTATGTGCCAGACGTAAACATCATACCTACCAGAGATGGTTTAACTGAATGTGAAGCAGAAGGCTCCAGATTCATCTAATTGCACAGTCCAGTTTGAAAGTCATACAGAGAGGTAAGGATCTTCTCTTTCATTGCACGCAAAAACCAGCGTGTCTTAAGCTGGCAGCCAAAGGATACTTGCTGTTGGTGCCCACTGAGCATTGGTATGCAGCCCTGGAGCCCTCATCTACTGACAGTTGTTTTTTCCTGCAAGGAACGCCTCCCTTTCAACTAGTGAGCAACTTGCTGTTCAGCACGTGGTGGTGAATACATGTCATTATGTGAGAATACATGGAACCTTGAAAACATAGGGCTGCAGTACAAACTACAACATTATTACCAGTAGCAACCTTGGTAACCACTAGGCTCAGAGGTGGTTTCACAAATATGTCTCATTGACAACAGGAATGAATGAAAGTAAGAATCAGAAGTTCAAGGTAATAAGATGACCCAGAAGGTACCCTGCAATGCATGCCCCTGTACTTGGCACTGGTGAGGCCGCACCTCGAATCCTGTGTTCAGTTTTGGACCCCTCAGGACAAGGACAACATTGAGGTGCTGGAGCGTGTCCACAGAAGGGCAACCAAGCTGGTGAAGGGTCTGGAGAACAAGTGTGATGGGGAGCAGCTGAGGGAGCTGGGGTGGTTTAGTCTGGAGAAGAGGCAGCTGATGGGAGACCTTATCCCTCTCTACAACTACTTGAAAGGAGGTTGTATTGAGGTAGGGGTTGGTCTCTTCTCCCCATTAATAAGGGATAGGATGAAAGGAAATGGCCTCAAGTTGTGTCAGGGGAGGTTTAGATTGGATAT
Organism: Anhinga rufa; assembly: GCA_013400875.1. NCBI lineage: Eukaryota > Metazoa > Chordata > Aves > Suliformes > Anhingidae > Anhinga > Anhinga rufa. Next base: position 46,345 of record VZTV01047563.1, read on the forward strand.
TAGGAAAAATTTCCTCACTGAAAAGATTGTCAAGCATTGGAACAGGCTGCCCAGAGAGGTGGTAGAGTCACCATCCCTGGAGGTGTTCAAAAAACATGTAGACATGGCACTTGGGGACATGGTTTAGGAGGCCTGGTGGGTTGATGGTTGGACTTGATGATCTTGGAGATCTTTTTGGACCTTAACGATTCTATGAATACTGAGGCTATCATCAGCAGAGTTGTTGGATCATCAGTATAAGGCAACCTGTGTTATACCTCTGTACGATTAGATCAGGGTTATGAAATTTCTTGGCAGATAAGGGGACAGACCATATGAATGCTTTTTATTCATGTGCTGGATTGCATTATATAGCCAAGTTTTTGCTGGGCTATATGAATTTGTTCCAGGGACCAGATCAGGCAGGCAGATAACCAGAGATTTCTAGTTTACAGCACAACTGGACTGTGCAGTTGTATGTTTTAATTTGGGGTGTGAGAAACACTTGGTATGCAACCCTTGGTGAAGCTACATACATTTGGATTTTCAAAAGGAGTCTCAGTTTCTCAGTGCCTATAAGACCACCAAAAAAATGTGGTGCCCACAATTTCCTCTGCAATCTGCAAGGATGGTGATATTACTCATCCATTTCACTAGGACATAACTAGTTCTCACCATTGTCATGGTTTAGCCTTTAAACCTCCCAAACTCCTTGGAGAAAAAGGCATATGGAGTTTCAAAGTATTTTTTCCTCCTGCTTTTGGGGCCTGTCCACTGAAAGGATGGGTCAAGTTTCACCAGACCTGCTCTCAACAGCCGATATTAATTACTGGAGTTACTATTTTTCATGTCTATTATCCGGAGGAAGACTGTATTCACACATGTGAAAGCAGTAGCACACAACATTTCAAAGCAAAATGATCTGTGCATTAAGGGATATTTGCACCCACTCTTTGTTCTATTGCTCTAGAAACCTATTCCCAGTATTGCGTGATTGGCAGGGCAGGCCCACAGGATATAAACTAAGATATTGTTTTTATACTGATTTTGCCACATGGCAAATCAGCTTCTATCAGTGATTTTCAGTCTCAAAGTAAAATATATTCCAGGAACTATTTTGTATCATCTCACTGGATGTGGAGAGCACAGAGAATTCTGCTTTGTTGCTCTTAAAATATTAATTTAAGCTCACATCCATGCCCAGATCCCTTTCCTGATGGACTATAACATGCGGTTTATTTCTCTCCTTATGTATTCTGGCTTCTGTGGAGTCATACTAAAGTTAAACCTGACCCCATGTCTCATACACTAGATGTACCTTCTTTTACCTCTTTTTGAGGGATTCCCAGACCAGTTTAGCAAATTTCCTGTTTCAGAACAGAAGAGAAAATAAAGAAGCATTTCACTATTTTATTCTGCAAAGACAAGCTCTATATTAAAAAAATCAAACATTAAAGGCTGTTTTTCTTTCAGACAGCTTTTCCAACCAATAGAAAAATTATAGAGAAACTTTTTCTTCCCGAGTAACTAATACCATGAGAGATCAATGATGTTACTATAGTATCATTGCTACTATAGTAGCATTTAAGTACCTATAAATTAGATACTTAAATTGTTCCTATCTCTATAGGCAGCTTTACAGAGTCATGTAAATTTAAGAGGCTAAATCTAATGGCTTTTTTTAACTATTAGTCAGCTGTACAATGTATTCTATATAGGTACAGACAGTGACAATCCTAGCCATGATTCTTCATGAACTTCTGTTCTAACCTCTGCTTGTAAACATTCAATTTAAATTCTTACCTGTGTTTATAAACATTTTTTAGAAACCCAAAGGGCCAAGAGTGTCCACTTCATGACCCACTCTACCTGGAGTCAACAGAAACAGTCTGCAGATAACTAGGAGAATCTTAAGCTAACTGTATTCCACGTGTTTGCCTCTTTTTTTCTCTGACAACTAGATGTGTTATTTTTGCAAGGGCAAGGAACGAGGGACAGGATCCAGCACTCAAGTATCTATTTCTAATTATGCTAACTAAACTGGGAGCTCTATTTGCATAAGGTGACAAAATCAGCATACAAAACTGTCATTATGTTGATAGCCAAACATAGAAACACACATAGTTATGCCCACATGCATTTTTAGGGATTCACATTAAAGCACATACAGAAATATTTATAGCACCTGGGGGGAGAAATCTCTCATCCTCCTTGTTTTTCTTTGCTGACATCTTATATTTTTTGACCAAGGTAGAAAGAAATAGATTTTTCCTGTCCATTCCAATTTATAAAATGCCTTTTTATTTCACAGACATTAGTTTTTCAGTATTTCCCACAAAGGATGATCACATAGTTGGTTTTCCTCTTGTAACTGCTACATGCTGCTGCACAAGTCACAGGTGGGAGGTATTATAGAATCAAAAGGCCTGTTTGCTGCTAACATCCTGGCAACTCAGTTTCTTGCAGGAGAGAAAATGGAAGGCTTTAGGAGTAATTCTGAGTGCCTGCAGTTCTCTTTTTCATCAATGGGAGGTGTAAAACCTACACCTCCTTTTCTAAGGTTTCTCAAAACCCAAGCCTCACTGTCTCTGATGCTCAGTTTGGGTCTCTCCGGGCTGTGTGATTAAAATTACTGCAGAAGTGATTAGATGGACTTCATGGTATCAGTTAGCACTTATAGGGGTAACACTGCAGTCATACACTGTGGTCACATTTGCTTACAGGCATCTCCGCAAGGTGGGGGAATTGGGAGCACATTTTGTGCATCTTAGTTTTACACTAATATTGATCTGCTGAGAAATCTAAGTAAAGTTTGCCACTATTTCTGCAGGTTTTTACTACTTCCACTACCCCTTTTCTTCCTTTCTTGTCTACCTGGAGAGCACCCTGTTTGCTCCCTCCTGCCCCTCTAGTGCACTTTTGTCCTTTGAGACCACAATAAGTTAGACCAAGGACCTGCTTTAACCCCCTCCAAGGACCACATTTCCCAACCACTAAGTACCAGTTTCACAAAAAAATAAAACCAGAGAACATATGAAAGAATACATGCAAAGAAGTCATGCTTGAGCATTTCTGCTGTACCAGCTCCTTAACTAGCAGGATGAACCCTATTTTCCCCCCCCATAATCCTCAGTATCAGCTGTTGACATACTGTACTTTCAGTATTCCTTCACAAACCTTTCTCAAAGCAAATGTATTAGTTTAATCTTAGTTTTCCCAAAAAATGGTATAATCCTGATTTATTATTTCTGGACTGGAGTGGGGTCACCCAGAACAAAATACCTGCCTAGAATGCCAAGCAGGGAGCAGAATACAATACTTGCAGGTTGATGTTTCTATTGTCAGCAAAGCATTGATGGCCACAATCAAATACAGTTACTTTTGTGGAAGTATTAAAGGCTGATTTGGATTCATGGGGTGGGGTAGGGGAACAAGAAGGGGAGCAAACTAAAGTCACATTATGTGCTAGCCAAGCAGCTAACACTGTTGTCAGGGAGCAGCAAGAGCAGGGCTACTCCCCAGGGGAAGGGGCGGCAGGAGCCAAGGGGTAAATCACACAGCTAGCAGAGGCATTGCCAACCAGGGCCCAATCCCACAACACCCAAAGATAACAGCTAGGTTTAACAAAAAATCCAGATCATGAAGCAGGTCCAAGGTCAAGTAGAGATACCAACCTGTAGGCTAGGATTAGGACTAGGTCTGGTGACCTCTAGGCACATCCACAGCAATGGCACAGAACCAAGGAGTCAGACCACAAGTTAAAGTCAGAATCAAAAAACTCCAGGGGCATATAGGGCCATAACTGTGCAAGAGACTAACACTTCTCCATAATTTATCAAGAACTAAATGTCCTGGGCTGAGCTTAAATAGAGTTCCTGGACCCATAGATGTGGGGAGAGGCCCCAGGTGAGGCTGGTCACAGCCATTAAGGCTTATTAGTACAGCTGTTATGTTATGTGAGATGATTGTAGTGATGTAGTTGGGAAATCTTTCCCTGTGTTGAAATTAGAACTGCGTGGGTGATAGCAACCTCTGGGAAAAGGACAATTTTCTTCTTGTGGTTCCTCAAATAAAACTTCAAAGATCCTTGCGGTCTGAAGGACTCTGAGCATCAGCTCTGACCCAGAGAGGAAGATGACACCGTTCTTTAAGTATTTGATACTCTTCACTGTTCTTTTTGCGGTGATCTCTAACAAGGAGCAGCTATCAACTTCTAAATGAAAAAATGATATTTTTTCTCCAGGTTCCTTCAACATCAATGATCAGAATAGCTGCACAGGTGCTCAAAGACTTTTGTCCACAGTCTATATTGAATTTCTTAAGCTTGTTTCCTGAGATTTGTTGGGCAATTTGCTGAGAGGAAAAAATAGCATTGGCAGCCCCCAAAACAGCCCACATATGCCCTGTAATGGTGTTACCCACACAGATGGAGCAGCTCCCTTCCCTTCCTTCAGTGGTTTTTACCTGCACACCAGTGATGTTTTCAGAGCATTTTCCTTGGGTATCTTCACTGGCTGAGTGAGGCAAATTCACCCCTCAGCATGGTTGCTCCAGTTTCTCTGTACATCCAGGCAGGTATTTTTGCATGAGTCACATTTGATGGACATCTGTGAAATCTTCCTTAGAATCATTATAACTAAAAAGCTGCTGTTTAAAACAAAATATACAGCTCAAAAACTGTTGCAGTTTCTTGTTATTCCTTTCCCCCACCACCCCCAGCTCTCTCTGAGCTGTGAACAAGAGTACTGGGTAGCACGAACTGAGAGGTGTTTGAAATGCAGCATTCTCCATCCTCCTGAGTCACTGCTAGCCATCAGTTTCTCTTCTAAACATTTGTTTTCACTGCTATACTTTCAAATCAAACACAGCCTCACATTATAGTCTTATTAAAAATCCAGCCCTTTCAAAAACCTAAAATCAGTTTCCTCTTTGTTGTAGACAAGTGATTTTTAAAACCAAAACCTAAGTACATAGAATGAAGCAATTGTTCATGTTTCTGTAAAACAAATAGCAACAACAACAATATTTACTGTTTTACAGCCACAAACAGAATACTGCAGTAGTATTTTTACCAGCCTCCTGTTCAATATAAAGTATTTCTTGTTTTCTGGCAATTCCACAAGTGCTGTCCTGGGCCAAAGCCCTCCCATACAGGTGTGTCAGCCACCTGTAACAGGTACTGTGACCAAACTGCACGGGTGTATTAGCTGAACTGTTTAGGTCAACTGAACTGTATGGGTGTAAAGATCAAACTGTGCGGGTGTAGTAACCAAATTGACCAAATCATACCTGTATGTTGACTGCACTGCATAGGAAGAACCTGAACCCTACATAGATGGACTGAACCCTACAGGGATAGTGACCGAGCTGTATGGGCTCACAGATAGGTATAGCAACTGAACCAGGCAGGTACACCAACTGAACGCTGGGGCATGACGACTGACTGACTGAACCCCGGGGCACACTGACTGACTGAACAAACCCTGGGGCACATTAACTGACTGAATGCTGGGGCATGCTGCCTGACCAAACCCCAGGGCACACTGACTGACTGAATGCTGAGGCACACCGACTGACTAAACCCCAGGGCACACCAACTGACTGAACCCAGGGGCACACCTACTGACTGAACCCAGGGCCACACCGACTGGGCCACACAGGTACACTGTTGGGCCATACCGGTGCGCCAGCCTGCCAGGCCACAGCATCACACAGCCCCCAAGGCCTGGTGACAGCCTGTGCTGCTCTGGTTTCGGGGGAGGGAGCTGGCCCATTCCCAGCGTCTCCGGGCGCAGACCCCGCCGCCATCCCTGACCTCAGAAGAGGGGGTGCAGGAGGGTTTTGCCGCCGGGCGCACCCCCTTAGCGCCCCCCCCCTCACCCGCCCGGACTACATCTCCCAGGATGCAGCGCGGCGCCGGCGCCCTTAAAGCCCCCTGGCGGCGGCGCGCGGCTGGCGGCAGGCTCGGCGGGGCGGGCTGAGGCGAGCCGAGCCTCGGCAGGAGCGGGCGGTGTCGAGCGGGGCGGAGGGCGCGGGCTGGTGCCGGTGCCCACCGGCCGCGGCGGCGAGAGCCGGGCTACCCGCCAGCGGGGGAGCGGGAAGGGGTAGCGTGAGCTCGCCTGTGCGAGGTGCCGCGCCGCAGCCATGGGGAACCGCGGGATGGAGGATCTCATCCGGCTGGTCAACCGGCTGCAGGACGCCTTCGCCGCCATCGGGCAGAACGCCAACCTCGACCTGCCGCAGATCGCGGTGGTGGGGGGANACCCTACAGGGATAGTGGCCGAGCTGTATGGGCTCACAGATAGGTATAGCAACTGAACCAGGCAGGTACACCAACTGAACGCTGGGGCATGACGACTGACTGACTGAACCCCGGGGCACACTGACTGACTGAACAAACCCTGGGGCACATTAACTGACTGAATGCTGGGGCATGCTGCCTGACCAAACCCCAGGGCACACTGACTGACTGAATGCTGAGGCACACCGACTGACTAAACCCCAGGGCACACCAACTGACTGAACCCAGGGGCACACCTACTGACTGAACCCAGGGCCACACCGACTGGGCCACACAGGTACACTGTTGGGCCATACCGGTGCGCCAGCCTGCCAGGCCACAGCATCACACAGCCCCCAAGGCCTGGTGACAGCCTGTGCTGCTCTGGTTTCGGGGGAGGGAGCTGGCCCATTCCCAGCGTCTCCGGGCGCAGACCCCGCCGCCATCCCTGACCTCAGAAGAGGGGGTGCAGGAGGGTTTTGCCGCCGGGCGCACCCCCTTAGCGCCCCCCCCCTCACCCGCCCGGACTACATCTCCCAGGATGCAGCGCGGCGCCGGCGCCCTTAAAGCCCCCTGGCGGCGGCGCGCGGCTGGCGGCAGGCTCGGCGGGGCGGGCTGAGGCGAGCCGAGCCTCGGCAGGAGCGGGCGGTGTCGAGCGGGGCGGAGGGCGCGGGCTGGTGCCGGTGCCCACCGGCCGCGGCGGCGAGAGCCGGGCTACCCGCCAGCGGGGGNGGGACAGAGCGCCGGCAAGAGCTCCGTGCTGGAGAATTTCGTCGGGAGGTAAGGGGGTCCCTGGGGACCGTGCGGGGTGCGCGGGCAGGTCTGCTGCGTGCACGGGCGGTGCGGTGCAGGGGCACAGCGGCAGGACGCGCGGGCATCCTGCGGTGCAGGGGCTGTGCGGTGCAGGACGCGCGGGCAGCGCGGTGCAGGGTCGGTGCGGTGCACGGACACAGCGGCAGGACGCGCGGGCAGTGCGGTGCAGGGTGGTGCGGTGCACGGACACAGCGGCAGGACGCGCGGGCAGTGCGGTGCACGGGCAGTGCGGCGCAGGGGCACAGCGGCACAGCGGCAGGACGCGCGGGCGGTGCGGCGCAGGGTCGGTGCGGTGCAGGGGCTGTGCGGTTTAGGGGCACAGCGGCAGGACGCACGGGCAGCGCAGCTCACCAGCAGCGCCGCTGGGTGCGGGCGCAGTGTGCGGGCAGCGCAGCAGCGGGGCAGCGCAGCAGCACGCCCGGGCGCTGCGGTGCAGGGGCAAAGAGGGGCGGAGGAGGTCTCCCCGGCTCGGGGGGCAGGGGGGTGTCTCCGCAGCGGGGTCCCCGCCTTTGCCGTACCTTGGGGCCGGTGGGAGCCCCCCCTCCCCGGGAGGTGCGCCCCGGCTGTTGCATAACGGGGGGGGGGGGCGCGCTGAGGGGCCAGTGGGACCCTTCCCCTGCNTGGGACCCTTCCCCTGCTCGGTGCGGGGCGGCCGGGCCGCGGTGTCTCCTCCGCGGGGCTCCCGGAGATGGGTGCTGTACTGGGAAGGGCGAAGGGGCTGGGGGGTGTTTAAGTTTAATCTGCTCCGTCCCCCTCCCCCAGCCCTGCCTCGCTGTCCTCCATGGCGGATGCCATGTCAGGAGCTGCGGGGAGGCTGTAGGGAGGATGGGGTTATCTCTCTCCTATATGCTCAAATCCCCGGGTGCTACCATTTTGTGACAGGCAATATACTGGTGCCTTCCCTTCATGTGACCTTCGCATTCATCATCTGCAACTTGAGTAAATTGCAGACTGTGCTGCCTGGTTATCTGTTCCAGCTAGACACACAACACCTGGGGTGGGGGGGTTGTTCCTCAGCTTGTTTCTGGCCTCATTAATTAATTGTATTCAATGATACACAGGTTTTAGTTATCAAGGTATTTTTTTATGCTATTGAGGGGCTTGCAAGTTGCTGGTGACTTGTCCTAAAAGCAGTGATTCTGTGATACCTGGTCAGATGCTTGCGTGGGTTTTTCTCTTTCAGCAAACTGCATTTGTGATATCTATTGGATGTCGTTTCCCCGCCCCCACTTTTTCTTTTAAGCTGTTTGCTGCCGGATGGCTTATAAAGCTTTTCTCCTGTTGGAAGGGTCTGTGGTGTGTATGAATTGCTTGTTTAGCTGCGAGCAGCCCCGAATTCGGGACTGGTGCAAGGGTAGCCTTGAGCAGCGAGTGCAGGGTATGTATGCTGTGTGTACTAGGAGGAGGGCACAGGGGTTGCATCTGGTGCAAAGAAAGCATGGTTGGAATAAGACTTTTTTTTTTTCTTCTTTGCTATAGGTATATGTTCAAAGAGTTTGGGATCTTTCCTAGCCAACTTCCAGCAGTCTACTCAGTATCCCCCAGGGATGCTGGGAATCATGCCAAGGGAAGGACGTTGCAGGAACACATTTTATTGAGCCTCAGGTCATAGACCAGGATCCACTTGTTTGTCCACAAACACAGGAAGAAAATAATGATTCCTACTACCAAAGTGAAAAACTCGCTTTGCTGTGGGTTTCGAAGAAGGGGAAAATCGGTGTCCTGAAGTATGTGAGCAAAACAGGTTCACCTGTTGGCTCTGCTGTTTTCATGCTTTCTAAGTACTGGCAGCCTAACCTTGTAAATCCTTTTTAGAGGATCTATGCAGCCAGTGCTGCAATGGCGTAATATATAATATATGGCTGTCAGGTTAGAGGAGGGTTTGTTGAAGGACAGTTGGTGTATCGGGGTTCACTGTTCCTCTCTTTTAGACTGAGCAATATACTAATCACCAGTGCATCTCCACTGGCATCAGTTGAGAACTGGGGATTTTATCTGCCTGGTGGAGAGCAAATGAATTAAATTGTTTTCTGTCTCTTTCTTATGACCCCTGTCCCAGGAGAACTTCTGACCTCACTGTGTCCCATCAGTTGTCTCTCTAGCAGCAAGTTACAGTGCTGTGGCTTTCAGAAAATGAAATAATGAAGGGTCCCCTGAGCAGAAGCTGAGACACCTGTCTGTAGAAAAGCATTTAGAAGAAATAATTTGAGTGCAAATGGAAAATATGTCAAAAGGAAGAGTTCTTTCTCCATTTGATACCCTTGAGTGCTGGCTAGTTTAGAGACTGGTAATTTGAGACATCTTACCACAGAATGTATGTGTATATGCTGCAAACCCCAATCCTGTTTAAAATAACATTGGGGCCCTGCTGTAATGTGTAGTCTCTTTTCTTTTTGTGTGGGTGTAGGAAACCATGATAAGAAGCTATGGAAATAGTATCCAGAATAAGCATGGTTCCTCAATGTAATTGTGACGGGCTGTTTTCTTGTCTGAATAGGCTTAAGAAGAAATTGTGTCGACCTACTGTGTACAAATACAATTACTGCTGCAGTGTGGACATGACATATGTCACTGCTCCAGCTTGATACCAGGATGGTGGTGCAGCTATTGCTTAGCAGCTGCTCATTGCACAGTGAATGTAAGTGCTGATGAGTTTCTCTGAGTGGATGGAAATTTGTGCAAGAACAAATGCTGATGCAGTTGGTACTGACTGATGTGCTTGATGGGGATGCTTCAGATAAGGGGGCTGGAGGCCCTGCCAGGGCTGTTTTTCCCTGCTCAGTACCTGTGGCGTTCCTTTCAAATTGTCATCAAGGCATGTTCATGTAGCAGGGCAGCATGCTTGCCCCTGCTGCCAGACCTAGCCTGTGGCTCTGCGGGACTTCAGTCTAGGGCTGCCGCTGGCACCTTGCAGTCGCACTGAATTCCATGCATGCAGGAAACCTCAAAGCACAGAGGGATGCTGACTGGAATCGATGTTTAGTTACACGTCTTACCAAATAAATATTATCTTTTTTTTTCCTCCTGAATGCGATGGCTTACTAGTTGCTTCTAATTACTCTTCCAGTGTCGCTTACTCTGTTGTTAACAGATTATCCAACAGTGCAGAGCCTGTATTTATAATACCAGATGTCAGTGTGGCTGCTATGTGTGCTTTTGCTGCCGGAGACTCAGCATGGTGACTACGATACCGGCTGATGGTGTTAAAATCACTGAAGAGACGAGAGAAGCCATGTAGAAGCCAGACAGGTGACATATCTCTTTGTAGACTGGTTTATCCTGGGCCCCAGAACTGGAAGGAAGGTTCATCAGGTCAGCTCCAGGCATTTCCTGTTGGTGTGGTTATAGGATTGTAGGATAACTCAGGTTAGAAGGGACCTCAGCGGTCATTTAGTCCATTCTTATGGTGATGTTACTTCTCTGCTGCCACCTTTCTTAAATTAGAAGGCCTTAGAGCAGGCACCAGTACTAGTAAGATTGGACTGATAAAAAGAACAAAGCATATGCTATGTACTAATTCGACTTGAGAGAGCCCAAAGGACCAAGAAGAGAGGATGTGCAAGAGAGCTCACAAAGCTATTTGTAAAATTATCCATGTTCACTCCACTCTTATTTTGCCATGTGAAAATAAATTTAAGTGTGGGGTTTTTAAAATCCGAAGGTCTCAGAGCACTGTTACACAAATCTTTGGATTTGTGGGAGTATTATTGTTATCTCTACTTCACAAACAGGAAAAACCGAAAGCACTGGGCTGTGTTCAGATGGCTGCATAAATGTCTGTGCCTTATGTTCTTGTTGTCTGATCCAAGGCAGTGCGCTGCTCAGCCCTGCTAGGACAGCTGCATTGCTCTTCATGGGGAAAACAAGGCACCTCTGACTTCTGCAGAACAGATGGTTTAAGGGGGCTGCTGAGGAGGCAATGACTAAGGACTGGGAACAGTAGGTGGAAGGACTTGAATGGAGGTGAAACCATCTCGTTTATGATCAAGGGAGCTAAGCAGTGCCAAAGTTGTGGGAAGTGAGTCAGGGTTTACTTGCCCCCAGACCTGAGCATTACCCCAAAAGCATCCTCTCTTAGGAGCTTTTATGTCCCAAACCAAACAGAGGCACTTAGTCTGTCACGAGGCTCCGATGGTATGTACTGGATTAGCTGATCTTTGTATGTTGCCTGGAAGAAAATTGGAGGCCAGCATGGACCTAAACTCAACTGTGTTGGGCTAACCCTGCCTCTCCTAACAAACTGAAATTTCAGCATGGGTAAAAGAGCAGGGAAAATGTAGCATTGCAATGCCTGTGGCAGTGGTAAGGATAGGTACCTATTAAGGTTGGTACTTGTGTTAGAGTAATTGCCTTGAAAAAAAAACAGTCAAGGGCCACGCAGCATGTGCTGCAACTGTGCCTTGCAATGTCACATACTGAAAATGCAAAGCTACATCCTGAAGCCACAGGGTTTAGTTTGGCTTCAGGTATAACTTTGAGGAGCAACTTAATACCTTCATATCTCAATTTTCCCCAGCCATTTAGAGATAGATACTTAAACCCCCTGGATATGATGAGGGAATGCCTTATTTGATAACATATACTTTACTTTGTTATAGGCAGCTTCTCTGGCAAAATACCTTCAAAGGCCAACAGCGGTATTTAGCAACAATCTAGAAGTGAAAGACCCTGTAGGAATGCATACAGAGATGCAGATACTTGGCCTGTTCAGATCCTGTAGGAAAACTGTTTTGTCAACAATCTTTCTGCTTTTAAGTTCCTCAGGCTTCTGCTATAGCACGTGCTTGGGGAGTTTGAGTGCTGTGAAGAGAACTGAGGATTTAAATCTTCTAAAAATCATCACTATGTTATGTATAGATTGAGAATGTCTGCTGTACTGGGTAATGCTGAGTATCAATGCAGTACTTTAGTGGCAGATTTAAATTTAAGCAAGAAGATACACTAACTTGCTCTTTTCTGGCCACAAAAGGGGTCCTTATATATGGTTTTTCTCTTTGTTTGGCGTGGTTTTTTGTTTTATGTTTTTCTTGTTTTGTTTGTTTTTGTTCTGCTTTGAGAGATATTTACATGCCCAGGGTGGTGGCAGAGAGAGTAATCCAAGTCATGGATCCTTAATTGATGTGTGATAAATACATCTGTGAGCTGACCAAATGCTGTTGTGTATTTGCAAGTTAAATACATAGGCATTGCTTGGGAACTGACTTATTTAGGGTTGCAGAGTATGGGGTAAGAGTCAGGATTAGGATTCTGTTTAGAGAAATAAATCATGGTCAAATAATAGTCCTTCCAATGGCAGCATGCCTTTGATCTTCAGTGAAGAAAATACCTATTTTCATCTCTGATTAATTGGGGAAGGAAGAAAATATGGAGCACTGGGGGAAATGGATAATGTGTTACAGCAGACCACAAAATAAAATAATTTAACGGAAGAGAAATCTGTACAGCTCTGAGCAAACACTTGTAGGAGGAGGAATGCTAGGAGGGGATACATAATTAAGTTAAACTATAACATAACATGGATGGCTGTAAGGGTAAAAAAGCATGAATCTCAGTGTTTATAGATGCAGCAGCGATGTCTACCAGTATTTGTCCTCTGACCTCTTGCTTTAATTTTATAGGGGTTGGCTCAAATAAATACAAGTCTAATATCTTTTCTACTTCCTGCAGCAGTTAGATGTTCTCTGCAGATCTTGCTGTCTGACTGTATTCTTCAGCTTAACTGTTTAGTGATGATCTCGTACTTCTGGTAACTGCCCACTAGCCTTATATTCACTAGGAAAAAGAGATCCTTATGGCACGTCTCAGATCATATCAGAATTTACCCAGGGAAAGGAAATCAGCTGTATCTCCAGTTTGGAAGTTGATGCTCAGTATTGTGCATGTTGGGGCTTGCCTGGACCTACTGTTGTGTGAAAATGACAGGTTGCCTTGTTGCTGGAATTCATCACCTGATAGCTGGCAGGTCAGGAGGATGCCTTCTTTGCTAGTGTGGACTCTTCCCTGTTACCATGATAGTCCTCATGTTGGGAATCTTAGAGCATCATGAGCCTCGATTAGTCCTTACTGTACTTGGAGATAGGTAAGTGTTGTGGGGCTTTTGTGTGTTTGTTCTATAAATGGTATGCTGTGATACAGAGCTGCAAAGGCTCTGCAAAACCAATGAGGGAAAGAAGTCAGAAGTTCCCAAAAGCCTTCCCCTATGGTAAAACTGTCAGCTGTTACTGTTTTTCAAAACTCCTCATGCTTGTAACTTTTCACACAGTCAAAAAAAAAGGCAAAGCAAAGACAAACTTCTATTTTTAAAGGCTACTCATTGTTTTCAGAAGCCATAGTTCAATACTGAGCTGGGGATGCCAAGTCAAGTCCTTGGACCTGACTTCTCTAGATGCTCCAAGCAGGCAGAACTCTGCTAGACTTAAATAGAAGGTGTGGGAGTCTGTCTGCAGCACCTCCTATCTGAGGCAGCTTCTGAAAATGTTGTTCTAAGGCAGGAAGCGAATCCTATTCCTGGTCTGGTGAATTACTGAATGTCCCTATTTTGTACTTCAAGTTTGAGCCTGTCTGTACAAGTGTGAGTAAAAATTTTTCTGAGTAAGGATTTCTTAGCATCTTTAAGATTAATCTTTTTGAGGAGAAATGGAAGAAGTTGACAGTTCTTTCTGTGTTCTAGCTATTGGGTGAAACTTATTATGATGCCTTGAGCAGCAAATTTATTAGACAAGAGCAAACCCATATGTGCTCCACCCAAGCAAGCCAATACTCAGATTTTTGTTTTGGGCAGTGCATGTGAGTGGCAAAACCATAAGAATTACTGAAGGGCTGTCAGGCAGTCACCCAGAAGCATATGGTGTTCAGCCTATATGCCCAATGTAAAAATTGGTTTTGAGGTGGCAGCTATGAAAAGAAATTTATGGGTAATGTGCAGGGTAAACCTACTTCTGTGATATGCCACTAAAAAAAAAAACCAAACCCAAAAACTTTGGGTGTAATACTTTCCTTCTTGGACTCAGATCTGTAGCCATATGAGTCAGTGTACTGCTAGTTGGGAGGAGAGCTAAAACTAAATCTGGTCCAAAAACAAAATAAATCTAGGCATGCATGGTGGGAAAATAGGTCACTAGTGGGACAGTTTCTCATTCTACTTGAAATTTTCTTTTCCTGATCTCAGACCTTGTTTTGCACATCCTGATAGAGTGAAAGCTTAAGGTAGAAGAATATTGTCTCTGGTAACAGGCAGATGGGCACTGAAACGAAATTCTTGTGTGACTAATTTTTTTATACATTTTTCTCCACCTGTAGAAAAGAGAGGCTGTTGGTCTCTGTCATGTCATATAGGTGTATATCATTAATGGACACTTGAAATAACACTAGAAAAGGTTAACTGTAAAGTAGGAGACTATTTTTCCTAATAATAAATTAAAGCTCTGCACGGGAGGTTAGTGATGTATGCCTGAGCCCTTTGCTCACCTGCCTTCTCTCCAGAGGTGGTGTGCCCAGAGCTTTAGCTGTTCATGCAGCTTCATTTGCCCAATGTTGTTGGTTACTTAAGTCTGCTCTGCAGAGAGGTTGGGATTGATGCAGCCACCTTTGCTGGCATAGATCAGATACTGCATTTGAGAAGTCAGGGTATTGGAAAGCATTGAGAGATGAGAGGTTGCACTAGATGAGCTGGTAGCGCTTAAATTTTTGAGCATAGCCTTTCAGAGCAGGGATGGGTAGCGCAGCTATATAGAGGAATGAGCCCAGTGTTTTGTCCTTACTGACTTTAAACATTCAGATGGTCTGCTCAGGCTGGAGGTGGCCAGCCTGCAAGCAGGACTGGTTCTGAAAAGCTCCAAAAAGCTATTTTTTTTATCTACACTTATCTGTGATCCTTCTAAAGCATGCATCATGCTTATTTTTGAGTGATGTGGAGTTTAGCCATGAGAACTGGCGCTGGTTTTGGCTGGGGTAGTTAATTTTCTTCATAGTAGCTAGTATGGGGCTGTGTTTTGGATTTGTGTAGAAAACAGTGTTGATAATACAGGGATGTTTTTGTTCCTGCTGAGCAGCGCTTGCACAGAGTCAAGGCTGCCTCTCAGCCCACCCCACCAGCGAGCAGGCTGGGGGTGCACAAGGAGTTGGGAGGGGACACAGCTGGGACAGTGACCCCAACTGATCCAAGGGATGTCCCACACCATGCTCAGCATATAGAGCTGGGGAAAGAAGAAGGAAGGGGGGGAATGATCAGAGTGATGGTGTTTGTCTTCCCAAGTCACTGTGATGGAGCCCTGCTTTCCTGGAGATAGCTGAACACCTGCCTGCCCATGAGAAGGAGTGAATTAATTCCTTGTTTTGTTTTTTCTGGTGTGTGGGGCTTTTGCTTTAGTTATTAAATTGACTTTATCCCAACCCATGAATTTTCTCACTTTTACTCTTCTATTTTTCTCCCCCATTCCCATTGTGAGGGGAGTGAGTGAGCAGCTGCGTGGTGCTTAGCTGCTGCCTAGGGTTAAACCACGACAGAATTGGATATCTTGCTCAGGTCTAACTACTATAAATATTGGGGTGGCTATGAAGAGAGGACTGAGACAACATTTCAGTGTTTACTGAGGAGCTGGCCAGAGTATGCATCAAAATATTGTGACTGGCAACTGAGAGCACAATTTAATGTTGGATATTTCAACAATTATTCCAGGTGACTCATTGATGCTTTGTACTTATGTCCAGCTTTTTGTTTTCAAAGTCCTGTTAATGAATACTTTATATTCAGTTGTTATTAATTAAAGTGGCTCAGTAATTTTCTTAAGCTGTTTTATATAGATGGGCAGACAGGACAATTAAATTGCTGACAGTTGCTTCCTGCATGACCTTCAAGCTTGTCACAGCTCCTAGGCTGGTGCTGACTATTATAGATAACTGCTTTTCTTTCCTTCAAGACAGTACAGGAAGAATGAGCCCTGAGTCTGAAATCTAACAGTGTCTCTGATTGTTCTCTGCCATGTTAGATGCTCTGAAAGCTTTGGCAGACCTAGCCATGACCAAATGGAAGTGAGATGGTGTTACAATCCCTGGTCAGTAGCTTCTTGCAGTTCAGCATAACATGCTTTTTGAAGCATCCTGGAAGCAGACGTTATGCAAGCTCCTCAAGCTGTGTCTTGCTGACTGGAAGCAAACTTGCCAACTTCTGCCACTTTTCTGCAAGTCTTGTGACTTGTATGGTTTTTCTTAAAGCCCTGGGCACAGCAATTAAGCTAACAGAGGAGCAGTGTAGCTTTTGTATTGAAAACATCAATTTTTAATGATGATATTTGAAAGTATTTTTTTCTTCCTTTAAAAGATGCTGTTTCCTGAAGGGCTCCTGGAGACAAGTATAAAGAATCCCAAAACTTCTAAGACCTGCATTGTCAACTCTTCCCTTCCTAAAAATCAGGACTTAGTCCCAAAACTATAAGCTCTGCTGAAATACTTACATTGCAGTCACAATGAACAACGAATTACACAAAATGAGGTTTGGAATAAATCCAGTTCCTCACTTGTGACTGAAATGGGAATTGAACTTGAGTCTCTAGGGGTAAAAATACTATTTTAATAATGTATTGCCTCAACAGTCCCCTTTAACACTTCCTTTCCTGTTTCTTATGGCTTTAGGTTGCATTGTTGCAGCTGTGCCAAAGGGTGAAGAGTTAACGCTACCGTAACAAATACGAGAATTGCTGGGATCCTGTCTGACTATGCTAGGACTGTCATTTTGTGGCTGTGAAACAGCCTTGATGTAAGAGTAGCCAGTGTAGTATATGGGATGCCTGAGAGAGGACATAGCCAATATTAAAATGATACTGCTGTGGATTTTGGCTGAAGAGCCAGGCACTGTGGCTGTAATATTGTATAAAAGCTGAGCATAAACTCCAGCTGTATTTCAGAGTAGTTTTTTAGCTGCATTTAGACCCTTTCTCAAAGCATCAATAGGCAGAAGTCTACAGCGATGCTGAGTAGTTGGTTCTCAACATCTGCAAATGCTTTTACAGCAGAGCTAACTTACCCTGGAGAGCACTAGGAAAAACTATTATTTTTGCTTTTTTTGAGAATGGAGATCCAGGGATGGGGAAGCTGTGCTGAATTTCTTAGAACAAGGAAAGAGGTACCTAAAGGCAAAAATCTGGAAGTCTTTGTTCAGTTCCTCCTCTTTGCCTTCCTGCCACTCTTGCATGTGTAAAGGCAGAATAAGTTATGTAGGATCTGGCTCAAGGCTCTGACAACAAATTTACAGGCTGTTTCAGATCTGAGAGCTCTTTTCCATCCAAGTAATTAAACCTATACAAACAGGGGCTTATAATAAATATAACTGTCCATTTGCCACCTGCCTGCCAGCATAGGAACAATTATCTGTCAGCAGGGGAATACATCCAAAGACCTGTTAGTTCAGAATTAAGCTAGTAAAAAAACAAAGCTCTAACCCTCAGAATTTTTATGCTGGAGCTTTTAGCTCCACTGACTTGCTTACGATTTACTCTGAACTTAGAGTGCTCTGGGTCAGGACGGGGCCCCTTGATTCTAATACATGTTGGGTTTTCTCTCTTTGTGGCTGCTGTGATCTCTTGAGTAATCTCTGGCTATTTCTTAAGCTGATTGTGCTTTTACTTTTAATAGAAGCTCCTCTGAATAGCTGGGAATTGCCTGAGCATGGTGGTGGCCTTGAGGAGATCTGTCACAGTGGGGTTATAGCTAGAGGTAAGGAGGAGATTGGTATGTACCAAAATGCAGAATACCCTCTGGGATAGGTGCATGACATGTCACACTGCAGAGCTGATGCTGCAGCCCCAGTGCTGAAACTCGGGTCACTTCTACATCAGTGCAGCTCTCAGCAGAGATCCCAGCAATATAATACATCCCTCTGGGCTCTGCTACTTCGATGCTCTTGTTCCTAGGCATTACTCTCTGCTTATGCCTGTTCATACAAGATGTTTGTTACGCTAGGCCTGCAAACTACCTGGCACCCAAACTCTTCTTAGAGAAGGAGGTCCATTTCCTGAATGAATTTGTGTAGACTATTGAAAGAATAATATTTAAGGGATACTTACCGCAAAAGAACAAGTGAGGCACTGCATTAGCACTTGATATTTGTCCATATTCTGTTTGGACAAAGTTGAATTCAAACTGGACACCTGGACAGGCAAAAGCGAATGTTATTAGAAATCAGTGTATTTGTTTGAAGTGGTGGGTGGAAGATACCAGGGGAAGGAATTTAGATAAACCCTTTCCTTATGGAAAATAGGGAAAGGTATGGAAGACTGGAAGACTCTGATCTCTTTGTCCAGGTCACTATGCCACAATTTTGCTCTAGATTCAGAGTGCCCATTAATAGGCAAGACCAACTTTGACCCTCCTCTGCTTTTTGAATTTAAGACCTGAAAGGTCTCCATGAAGACTTGGACTCCTTTAGAAATTCTGTGGATGTGTATCTGTATGTAAACTTGCCTTTTGTCACCTCCTATGATCACTGCCCAAAGTTGATCAGAGAAAAATGTTCCCTGGGACAAGAGAAGTCCCACTGGTTGGTCAAAAGGACTCTGGCAGATGCACTGGAACCAGCCAGGAGGTCACAAGCTCATCTCTTCTGGAACTATTGATCCAACTTTCATTCTGGTATAGTCTGAAATGGCGATGTCTTGTGTGGATTTTGAAGTAGACTTTAACGCCTCTGACTTTGCTCTGCACTAGAGGTGTTAGCAGTCAGCCTGCTGTTTTTTCTTCAAGGGCTTAAGAAGCAGTGCCTCTACACCATGTTTCTAGCCAGGGTGATCCTAATTATATCTGAAACTGCAGAGGTGCAGTGCATAACAAGGAGCTTGGCACTGTTCCTGCATATTTCTCCAGGAAGAGTGGAGATATAAACTGGTATCTTAAACTCCCTCTGCAAGACAACCATGTATCTTGAACTAGTTGGTCAGGATGCCCAATTGCAGCATAACTCTGTTACCCCACAGAACTGTCCTTCCTGCCTGGGCTGTTGGAAGGGAAGCAGCCTACCACCCCATCCACAGCACACTCTGCCTCTTACCGCTGACCCAAGATAAATTATCAGGGCACATGCATTCAATATTATAAACCCACCACCCATGTCTGGCCACTAATAGCACATCATGGCTTGAGGTACCACTTCCTTTCCTCATACAGCTTCTGTCTAGGTTTGTATTAGTGGGCTCATCAAAGTGATTTTGCCTTTCCCAATGAACTCTGTCTGTACCCTTTATGGCATCTTGGCTCTGGGGAGCCTGTCTCCTTTTCTAGCACAAAGTGCTGTCTGGGAGCGGAGATAGTGTTGTACTGCAGTGATGAAATGTGCCTTGAGCTACATTTGTTCTTTTAGGTCTTGCAGCAAATACCAGGACTCCAGAGGTGGTGGAGTTTTGACAAGAAATCTAAGATGATACTTACCATGAATGTTGGTACCTTTGAGTCCGCCATTGTACCTGTTTTCCTTTTCTGAAGGACAGAAGGGCAAAAAGAAGGATAAACCCCTTTTTATCCAGAGTCCCAATGTGACGAATAGCTTGAATATTAGTTACTGCTACACAGTCTAGTGGTGTCCATGAACATAGAGCCTTTACTGCTGGACAGCCTTTAGTCTAGACTCAGCTGCAGCCCAACTGCAGAGAGCTAGGACAGATTAAGACACTGGTGGTGGGAAATAGCAAGGTCAGCCTGTTGCTCATTGGTTTTAGCATGCGTTAATCCTAGGGTGTTATTGTGGCTGTGCTTTCCCATCAGTCATACCTGTCCCAGAGTTCTAGCGCACAGTTTGTCCTTTTGTTTTCTTCCAGCTCAAGTTGTAGGTGCTGTACAGGTCATGTTTTTCAGGGCTGCAACCCTTCTGTTATGGCAAAGCCAGGATTTGTCAGTAGATTTGTTTGTGCCAAAGCAGAGCAGTGTTACTGCAGTAGTATGACAGATCAGTGTGGCTTGAGAAAGACAAGCAAAGGTGCTGGGTCATGGGTTTACCTTTATGGCCATAAAAACCCTGTTTCTTCACTACTGCCATTAGGACTGGACTAATTTGATGCGCTAGTGTGTTATTGATGCCTGGTTTTGTTCTCTTGGAGGCTGTCTGGAAGTTGCAGGGAGATCTGGAGATAAAATCTACATTACTTTTTTTTTTGCCAGGGTATATGTGCTTTGGAGAGAGCAAAAGGAAAACTTGCTTTCAGGCTATGATAGTGAAAANCTATGATAGTGAAAATACAGCAAGGCAGGCAGAAAGGCCTGGTTTACAGCTTCTGGAGTGGAGAATACATCAGGCTAGTGCAATATTTCTTATACCTGGTGGCTCTGGAGGCTTCTGGACCCAGCCAATGCTGTGGTTGCTTTTCCCCTGAGTCCTGGTGTTGCTACACAGATCTGGTGTTAAGTTTGACTTTTTTTATGAGTGAAAGCAACCTTGTTTTCTTTCTCCTGGGACTGTAATTGTTGAAATCAAAGTTGCATTTTCCACAAATCTGTAATCCTTTCTGCCACATCCATTCAGGATATACCAAGCTGCTTATTCCCTTGAGTTCCTGATATTGTCATGNATATTGTCATGTAGAATCAGTGCTGTGTTATCTTTTTACCTATAATATCCCAAAGCAGCAGCCAAGATCCAGGACTTCATTTTCTATTACTTAAAAGATCCCAGAGGAAGCTGCACAGCAGCAGCACTGCGATTTTCTACTCTCTCAAGACTTCCCTTCCTCAGTGCTGCAGCCTAGAGTCAATGCGGCATTTTCTATAATGGGCAGTGACTTTTTGAGATCAGGCAATGCACTGAAGGCTGTACCACTCTCTAAATAATCCTTTACAGTAAAATGCAGAGTTCCAAACAAGAAAATCCATTTATAGTGTTTACCTGAAAAAAATACAAAGAGGAAATTGGCTCACAAGTACACTTGAGGTGTTGGAGTGCCTTGTTTTCCTTTCCCATTTGTGTTCTACATCGTCACATATTCTGGGCTAACCCATCTGCAGGAAGAGAGCAGGGAGGGATCTGGCAGATAAGTCAACCCTCAAAATGGAGGAGGGGAAGGATATTCCTGATTAATTCTCTCACAGCAGAGGGGAACTGAAGCAAACAACATCTTGGGTGAGATGGGTGGTTTTGTATGCCAGGAGTACCTCTTGTTTCTCCTGCAAACTCTTGACCTATAGTTGTAGACACTTACTTAAAATCTCTCAGCTTCAGCAGCTTGGGGCTGATGCACAGCAGTGAGGGATGCAGGACGGAGCTGTGTGGACATAAAACTGATTTGTTTCTATGGAAACAAGTAGATTTCACCATGTTGTAGGAAAGTGGGAGGGGAATTATTCCCCTGGGCCTGGTTCTGGCTCTCAGATTGGATTGGTTGCTGCACTGCAATTGTAGAGCAGCAGCCCATGAAGGGATTATCTACCTAGTCAGTGATCACAACTAGGGAGAGAAGCACGTGGATCCAGTCTGCTCCCATTGCAGGCTTCCTCAGCAGGGATGACATAAGGCGCTGTCGTGTGCCAGGATTCCCGGGGTTACAGCACTCCAGGGCACTTAAACGCAAAGAATTTAACCTTGGTCACTCTTAGCCGGATAGAGGCCTGCATTACAGTACAGGCAGCTGTGACTGTATCCTGCCCAGACTTTTCAATTAGGATGGCTAAGGTGACGAACTGTGCTCATACTTTAGCACACCTTCTTCTAGGCAATTGCTCAGAACTATTTGTGGTGTCTGTGAGGACTGGAGGAGGCTGAGTTCTTTCAGATAGGCTTCAGGTGTTGCTTGCCGATGAAATTATTGTATGTCCTGTTACATTTGGTATACTGCTTTCAGAAAGCCCTAGCACCTAAAGTCCTGTGACTGGGGGTGATGATTTTAAAACCTCTTTTTTTCTAAAAAAAGTTCATCTTGTGACACCAGAGAGGAATCAAAGCATGAATATAAACATTGATCAACAGGTTCAAATAAGAACAATACTTGCTAAAACCCATATATTCCTAGTGGTCTGTAGTACTGAGTCTGTTTGAATGGACCCTGTACCATTGTGCAAGGTTCTAGT
>VZTV01047565.1:1610-13420 GCA_013400875.1 Anhinga rufa
CCTCCACTTTGACCGCTGAAATTATTTCAGAGGTTATTACAATCAGAAAATGTTAAGTGATAAGAGCTTAGCGGAAGGAAGATCTAAATGACCTCTGAAACAGCCAAGAAAACTGCCCAAATACCTACTGCTTTGTTCACGTTCTGCCTTGGAACTTTTATTAAGAGAGAAGCGCAGTCCAACTAGCTCCACAACCCAGGTGGGGACTGGAAGCACTGCACACTTCTCAGAAGTGCAGGTGAAAAGATATCAGAAATACTTGTTGCATTTGGACAAAAGAAACTTGTACCATAAAATGCTCTCATCTGCTTTGGCAACAGAGAGGTAACTCTGCAGAACTTCCAAGTACATCTCATTCATAAAGAAATTTTACATTTCAAAATAAGCATTTCAGTTTTTAAAATTTCTCTGGAATATTAAACATGTTAAAATGCTGCACACATGGAAATACTGCATACTTCTCTCATGTGGTTTGCAACTCCTGAAAAGTTGTGGGAAAACAAGGAACTTCAATTCTCAACAACAATCTAAAGGTTTAGAGAAAACTCAAATTTGGCCTTGGTGTATCAATGTTTTTTCTATAAAGAAATAACCACAATTTCTTTCCTAACAAGGAAGGAGAAGAAGGAATCCAACAAGTTTACTATATGAGACAATACAATTAAGCACAGGCCAGTATTTGTATTCCAGTTATTTAAAAAAATAGCTGTCCTTTCTCTAATTCTCTTTAATGATGGTGTCACTTCACTGAAAGTGGGTGGAATTTTTTTTTTTTAAATAATGGCCAAGTTCTGCTTTGAGAATGAATACTCCCTGTGAATTGTGCTAACAAGTTCTGCCATGCCACTACTCTGCTGAGCGAGGAGGTTATGGCAACAGTAAGGGCAAACACCTTCAGAATTCCTTCAGTGCAACTATTCTACTAAAATATTGGAGTACAGAGAGAGCTGAGATGAAATCTATATGGTAAATAATACAAGAAAGCTGCTTTAATCCACTGTTCATAACTTCAATCTATTAGTTCAGTGGTCCATAAAGATGGTCTAGAATCTAGAAACTCCGTTCTTAGAAACTCCGTTTCTAAGAAAACCTTCCTAAATTTGATCTACATTAATAGAAACAGGAATAGTTACTTAGTTCATTTTTCTTATGAACAGCTGCTGTCTGGTTGTTTCTTGGAGGTTTTGTGGGTTTTTTGTCTGTGTTTGGTTGGTTTGGGGTTATTTTTTTTTTTAACATTTTGCCTTAAGTGTCAGACTGTCACTGAAATACTTACAGCTAACAATAGGCACTAAAAAAGACTTCTAGCACCACGGCATGCATGTCATTGTAGCAGCACAAATACTGCAATGCATAGCTAGTATTATATAATTTTAATAAGAGGTGAATTATGAGGCCTGCTAATGTTGGAATTCATAAACTTCATGAGGCTGTCTTGCCTCACCTGAAAAGATAAGTCAGTGGGAATATTTACATGTCTATGTATTACAGAAATATTTGGCATGTTTAAGGATAAGGTCTCATTTTTCAGATTAGTCTATTCTTGCTGCCAAAACCAGTATTAAAATATAAACCATGCTATTGTCTATACATAAGCAAACATAAATACTACATTCCTTTCAGAGAGTACACAGTAACAAGCACGACGACTACGTACTTTCAGCCATCTGTTTAAATAAAATGCTGTATACATATTTTTAATATTCCAAAATTTAAAGGACTTTGAGCTGTCAACTAATACCATACTACAAATAACTTTTCCAAACTCTGCTACCAAAGGCCATATTTCAAAGCCCCTAGGCAAGCAATCAGAACGCCTCTTCCTTCGCATATTTTAATGAGTAAACAAATACCTGCTTATATTTCTACAGTTTGTATTTCCAGATAACTTTTAATAATGAACAATAAATTCAGAAGCACATAAAGGAATTACTAAGGAACAAAGGATTCTTGCCTGTGAAAGAACACAAGGGAGCAAGGAGGGTGCTACATTTTGTTAGTGCAGTGTTCATGGCACAGTCAACGAGCTAGGATGAAATTCCATTTATTTTTATAAGTTTACTGAACATATACATTTAGCTGGTAGGAAGGATGTAATAGAAAAACTCTATGCTGGAGGCAAACTACGATTCTGACTGACTGGATAATCACAAAAAACAAAAATCACAGGATGAATAGGTGGAAGTTGAGTTTTCATGGAGTGGTTTCCTTTTCTTCCAAGAACACCTAGCTTGTAACAGGCGAAGGTCAGAATACTAAGCTAGAATAGAAATTTATACTATCAATCATAACCTTCCAACTGCAAGTGTTTTTTAGCTCAAAGCTTTTTAAAAATTAAAAAAATAAGTTTAGAATTTAAAAAATGAGGCTCGTGGAAAGACATAAATATTATCTCACTGTAACAGTCTGCAAGAAGTTGAGCATCATTTAAACGTGCAATTCCATCAGGATAAGCAGATGCACAAAACAACGTCTGGGTTCACCCCTTAGAGCGAGTATTGTGCTTGTTAACACTGGCCAGACTTCCATAGTTTTGCCCAACCTGCTCTGTACACAATCAGACTAAAAAGTTTCAATACGAAAGTAATAAAATAACAGATCCCTGGATTTAAGTCAGTCTATCAAGCAGGATTGGCCTCACCATAAACTCATAGAATTTTTCCTGTATCATGGTTCCACCTATTTCCAAAAAGCATCACAAGAGTTCGATTCTATTTGGATAAATACAGAAAAAGGCAGCTACACCAACTTCTTTATATAGTATAGTGAAACAACCTTGCACATCTATACAGCAAACAAATCATCAAATTTTACTGAAAATGTGATCTTGTGTCACAGCACCAGTCTTCAAGTCCTTAATTTCTTACAGTTACTTTAAAGGAGACCATATTTGGTCAAACAGTCAACATAATGAGAATGAAGTATTTTGTACCACTAGTGAGTATCATATCTCTGAAAAAATCATCTATGTGCCTCAATGAGATTTAATTACCCAGTCTGAGGTGGGGATTTTTATAGTCTTTGAGCAGTTTAACAATTTTAATAAGAAGCTTTATTTCAGATCTTGATTTACAAATTTAAACTTATAGAAGTAGTTCTTACTGTGGGGGTGCTCAAGCACTGGAACACGTTGCCCAGACAGACTGTGGAGTCTCCATCAGTTAAGACACTCAAAACTCGCATGGACACAGTCCTGCTTTAGCTGGCTGGGCTTGAGCATGGGGGTTGGACTAGATGATCTCAAGACATCCCTTTCAACCTAAACGATTCTGTGATTCTGTGAAATTCCTTGCATTTAAGATCAAAGTTGAGCATAAGATTTTAAAATTAGCCTGTAAAAATAATTGCTGTGCTTTTCTCATGATTCAGAGGATCTCTGAAATGCATTTCGAGTTTCCTTTTTTTTTTTTTAAATATCAAATTCTTGCTTATGTGTCCAGGCCACAAAAGGTATACAATGAACTTTGGTTTATACAACAGTACCATTTCAAAATGTCTATACTTGAGAAGAAACCCTATTTACTCATGATTTGACTCCAGCATTTTTCCCCACCATCATTGTCTTTTCCCTTACCTGAGCAACATCTTCAAGTTTGTTCCATTTTAAAGAGAGCAGCAGTTTTGGCAATGATTGTGGAAAATTTTCCCGACAGTCATATCGCAAAGTCCAAATAAGATCCATTTCATTTTCACAGAGTTGAGATAAAGGATCTCTTTCCATTATTTCTTTTAGCACAACATAAAACTTCTTACCACCTCGACCCTAGAAAATGAGAAAAGTGTAATGTTTTGATATATTCAGTAAGATTCTTATATTTTTAGCTCAAATACTAGAAATCCTACACCAGGAAGAACAGCAGATAAAACTCACGAAACACAGGGGAATGACTACTATGCCTTTCTTTCAGATTTCAGATTTCTTAAGCTGTAAGAACTCTAACTAATAGATTCAAAATTCAGTGTATGGAAGTTTCTGAAAAAGTAACTAAACTTTAGAGTTAATGACACTAGATGGCAATATTTCTATTTTCCAACTCTAACATGGAGAATGTTCGTTTAGGATGCATATGCTTTCTCCTTTTGTTTTTCAAGTGAGTAAATTTAATAGAAATGCATGTGGGTTTTTTTAAATTAAAAAGCAAAAAAAAAAACTTTTCCAACAATAACCAAAGAGAAATACATTTGTTAAGAATACAAACATATTATTTTTGTCTTCTAATCCAGATATGTCTTTTCCAGACATTTTGCTCCATTTTATATCTCTGAAACATTAACATTAGTACTGATTCTGTAAACCAGTTTGTATGAGTGAGTCTTCACACTGGCTCAGTTAATACCTTCTGTCGCCAACTGTGCCCTTATGCAGACTGCAAGGGCACAAATTCAAGCTACAATATCGTCAACAATAGCATTACATAAATTAATGGCAGACACAAGAAACTGCTGCTTCTGGGTAAGGAGGTAGTAGCTGAAGGGAATAAATTAGTTTCAATACATATGTGCTGGTTTTGGCTGGATAGAGGTAATTTTCTTCCCTGTAGCTGGTACAGTGCTGATGGCACATGGATGCTTTAGTTGTTAGGTAGAGGCTCAGTGTCCCTCAGTAGCGCCTATACTAGTTAGGGACCTCTCCGGCTTCCCATGCTCTGCCACGTGCAGGGGAAGCCGGGATGGGAGGGGCCACAGCCAAGAGAGCTGGTCCAAACTGGCCAAAGGGATATTCCATATCATCTGACATCATGACAGGTCATTAACTGGGGGAGCTGGCGCGGGGCAAGCGGTTGCAGCACGTGTTGCTTGTTTTGGTTGTTTATTCCCCCTCCCGGCCCTGGGTTTTGTGTCTCTCTTGTTATTTTCCTTTTCATTATATTATTATTGTTATTATTATTGTTTTATTTTTATTAAGAAACTGTGCTTATCTCACCCCATGAGCTCTCTCACTTTTACCCTTCTGATTCTCTCCCCCATCCCGCTGGTGGGGCAGTGAGCGAGCGGCTGCGTGGGGCTGAGCTGCCGGCTGGGGCTAAACCACAACATATTTTGAAAAACAATATGGCAAGCTTTAAATACTGAAGCCAACTTTATCTTCACAAAGCTGAAGAAGTTTCTATGCCATTTTAAGAGGTAGGCCAAAGGTCTTTATGGAAAATAAAAAAACCAAAGGGAAGTTCAGAAGAAATTAAGGTAAAAATCAATTAGGATTCATAGCAGAAACTAACAGCTCTCATCAAATAACATTCTGCATAGGACAAAAAATTACATCTGCTGCATGCAGAACTTAAGTTTAGCTCTTTCTAGAAATGGCAAGTGCCTGAGCCTTGTATTGTGCTGAAACATTTTAAGTAAATATTTTCATGTAAAACCACCACCTTAAGTATAAAATCTTTATGAGTGAATAGACTTTAAAAAGCTAGTAGAATTGCAATGCTTGTTTAGAAAAACTAAGTACATACTCTGTTTCTGTGTAAGTGAACAGTCTTGACAATAAGGTAATTCTTGTATCTGAAAATGTTAATCTTTCACATTAAAAGTCACAATACTTCTAAGTTGGCATGCTGCTATTTAAGATTTCCAATTATTTGTACACTAAGTTGTTTGCACCCAAAGTAGCAGTGAGTTTTCACTCTTCCTGAGCACTTCAGGCACTTGGTATTGTAACTGACACATTTTTCAATTAACTGCTTTATTCTTATATAAATTGCAGTTGTTATTACTGTTGATCCAACTGTGCTTCCACCATCTTAAATCGCAATCTTCTGTATTTTTGTATATAATACAAGAAAATGCCTTGAGATTCTGGTGATCCTTTCAAAATTTGTCATCAAGTTAGAACTATCCAATTCCTCAAGAAGAGCATATCATCATCATATTTAAGAAACATCTTCTTATAGATCAATGTCCATTTTTGAGACAGCTTATTTAGAAACAACTGACAATCAAGCAAAAAATCATACTTGGTAAAACTGAGCACTTTATCAGCAATCTTTTATGTAGCCCAGGAATGTTTTCCAGATCTAATGTACATCTTAACTGCATTCCATATCCATTCAGTATGTAAAGCAATTGTGCTTTTTGACAAAAAATGGCCAAGAAGTCCAAAATATATTGGGAAAAGCAGATATATACATGAATTTTGAGGCAGTTTACTAAATTGAATTACATAAGAAAATAGAGCCAGTAGTACTACCATTATTTGAGTAGTTGACTTATTTCTAGATTGATGTAGAAGATAAAAACCAAAAAAACCCAGAAAATTTATTTTAAAATAGTCTTTAGCAGATGCTTACCGCCATTGCAGCATTGTCACTGTTTTTTGCAATCTCAGCTGCCTTTTCAAGTATCTGCAAAAAGATGGGTTTAAATACATCAGATTTAAAAACAAATTTGACTGCATTGAAAGAATAAATATTATAGAGGTTAAGCAGATAAGGAAATTTTTGCTCTTTTAGATAATTACAACACTATTGTTTTATACATACAGTGGTATAACATGGACTTCTACGCTGTGTCCCTTTTCTAATATGCAGGACTAGAGATCAGGAATAGGAGTGCTCATGATTACCTCCACTTTCTTCTTCTTCTTCAGCACTCCCCCGCTAAATAGTCTTCCCTAGAGCACCTTATTTTCTGTTTCTGTTTGCATTTCCTCCTTGTTTTTCAGTACAATAAACCAATTCCTCAACTCTAAATTATCCTTTGCTTTCTCATCTCTACTTCTGTTTTCGAGGGCACTGCTTCCCTAAGTCATACTCATTTCCCACAGATCCACACTTCTAGTCCTCTATTTCAGTATGAATCCACAAACTTAGTCCTTTCACCATCCTCTCAATTGCCCATATGATCTCAATTAGCATTTCCAATTACTTCTCTAAATCTAGGATCTTCCCCTTGTGTAACACCATGAAAAAAGAGCCTCCAACAAGTACTCATTTAATGATAAAGTGAATATTCCACCAATAAGCTCTTGGCAGCAGTTAATATACAGCAACCCTCAGGAACAAGGGCTGCTACTTTGGTTAACAGCAAAGTAACATTTCCCCAGAAGCTCAGCTCCAAGTTCCTCTTGCTCTTTTTACTTATTTATTTTTTCCTTTTGAACATTCTACTCAGTTTTTGAAGTTCAGGTAACAAATCATGATGGATAGTTAAGTATAGATATAAATACAGTTCTTCAAACTATATTCTGCACACTACTACAACCAGAGATGTGTTAGGCAGTCACCATTCTAAGCTAATTAGACCAGCTGAACTGGTCAGGCGGGTGTATCTACAGTTGTCAGATGCTGCTGCTTTGAGGAACAATTCATAAAATGAAACAGCAATTAAGAAAGAAGTCTACGGAATTACACCATCTCATTTCCCTCAGAGGTCTGCCTCTCCCATCACCCAGGAATTTAACACCACCCCCAGACATAGATTCACCAAGACTTGTATTTTCTTTACCCAGGCAATATGGGAAGCAACAGAAGACTACAATAACCACAGCATAAATACCCAGCAGCTAAAAAATCCTTAAAAAGGTATACTAACTTGTTTTATTTCTTTCTCTGTATGAAATGCTTATTAATATGATGTAATACATCTGCTACTTGCCTACAAAGCTTGTTTACATACTGTGCGTGAAAACATGCATAAACAAAACCACAGTGTCCTAACTCTCTGTTTGATGCTTGCTTCCTTGTGCTTTCTAGAGTTACTCTGATCGCAAATAAACTTTGAAAGTTTCTACAAGCCCAGCGTTGTTCAACTGAACTAGGAGCCCGTGAGTGTGTCAGCAGCACTGATCATTAACCAGCCCTGTGTATGGCTCCTGCATTAGACATTAGTTTTTATCAATTGTCAAGGCACTTTTGCTCACTCAGCCCCAAACAACTGTTCACTGCAACTGGATAGATGCTATGATTGAAAAGATTAATCTATTTTTGCACATCATGTTCCTTAAAATAAAGGTTTGGCATCCAATTCTGCATTTTCTTGGCAGAAACAAGCAACAACACTGGGAAAATACACCAAGCAAGTCTCATCTAGACAATTTTGAAAAACACATTCTCAGCTGATATAATTCAAGCAGCCACAATGTTACTCCTGATTCAATAGGACCTTCACCAAGAGAATCTTTCTGAGATTGGGTATCTTAGTCTCTTTTCCGAGGGAGACATTTCTGTATACCCACAGAAATGGAATGAATTATCAAAGAGATTAGAGCTCTGATTTTCCCAGTAATACTGCAAAACAGTTTCTTGACTCTAGGGAACTCCAAGTAGCAAAAGTTACTGGAAAAATAAGAACTGCTGAAGAAAAAAAAAAAAGTTGAATGCTTTCAATGAACGTTTCATTACCAGCTCTGCAATCACTTTATGCAGATGCTCTGGGATTTTCCTCTGATACACAGGGTTTCTCAGGTACAGTTCAAGAAGGGCACAAAGCCACAAAATAAAAAAAGCCAGCAGCCAAACCAAAGTTACCAGGGATGGTGAAGACCATCAGACACTACCTTAATGTCAATACATCAGATAAATTACTCAGTAAAATCTTTTGTATTTACCCCAGCATTTTAAAATACTGAAAAGTTGGTATTGCAGGTACTAATAAAAGGAATAAGAGAGCTATAACAAACATGCAATTACTTAAGAAACACACTTTTACATAACATGTCTGTAATATGCACATAAAAGCAGCTTTTTTTCTTTAGAAATTAAATACATACAGTGTAATGAGCAAAAAACTTAAAGCATTACAAATAAACCAATAGCAAAACTGACTAACATATGTCCAGTATGAAGAGTAAACTCGTCAACCAAAATCAAGACGACAATTACTCAGTACTGTTTTAGCTCGTAAGGCACCTCCAAAGCTGTTTTATTACAAGAATGAGTACTGCACCACCAGGGAGGAGGAAAAAACCCAACCCAACCCAACACCAAACCAACCCAAACCAAAACAATCCATCTTGTTATTTGATTTCCTTTTGATGAACCTTAAACCCAAAATTCCTCTTTGATCAAGCTGATAAAGCTTACTGGGTTTCCATCTTTTTGTTCATGCCCTCAAAGGTGCAAAACCCTCAAAAAAGAAGACAATTTTCTTTAAGTGGTTATTACCTTCCCCAAAACCAAAATTCATTATTAGTTGTCTCGTTTAACACTCATTTTATTACTTGCTTCCTGGTCTTAGCTTTATTTGCTGGTTTGTGAACAGCTTGCTAGCTAGCATTCACACTACAGGCATTACCAGGTGTATTCCAAATACACACTTCCTTTCTAGACAGACATTCTTATCCATATCTGTAGAAAACTGCAGGGCAACTGAAGTGGATTTAGTTCAAGAGCAGACCTTGAGAAATCCCGTTTCATACAGTATGAAGAGTCTATTTATCTTAAAAGGATTTTAGCTCATAGAGGAAAGAAGTGTCCCAAAGAGTGGGTAACATAACATTTGTACAAAGAAATAACAGACCTTTAAAAAGCACAGGCAAGCACATTTTGAAGGTTTCCAGAACAGCAGACAAGCTTAGCTTTTTGTAAGATCACTGATATTGGAAACTGGTTATGCTTCTGACCTTCAAGGGACTATGTACGGAGTGGTTTTAAAAGTATATGTCTTCAAAACACTATCTGAAGACCCCAAAGTCAGACCACTGGCATTCACACAGTGCAAATTTTAAAAACCGCAGTATGTTAACTAAAAGCCAGGAAGTGGAAAAGGCAGTGTTGAAAGGAAAGAAGAACCAGCTATTTACACATAAGCATTCATAACTGCTCTTTATGTCATACCTTACCTTATCAAAGGGAGGGTAATTAATAGGCTGTTTTGAATATTCTTGAAATCTAATGTGCAAAGCTGTTGCATTTTCAGTGTAAGGGTTAGTCTGGACCGTTCCCATTGGATTCAACATTTCTTCAAGTTCATCTGAAACATCAGACAGAACAGAATATTATAGGCCAGACACACATCATAATTAAAAAAGCCGAAAGGCAAAGGCACAATAAGAAATTGCTTACTGTATACAATGGACAACAGCATGTTTTGCTGCACAGCACTTTTACTACAATGCACTGAATTTCCAGCATAAACTACCCATACCTCCTGCATTCACAAATGTCGGATTATCACCCAATGAGAAACTGATTTTCTCTTTCCAAAATAAACATAACAGTCAAGGGAAGCTGAGATATCCCTATACAGAACGAAATCACAGTAAAACCAGCATACGCACTGCCTTTATATCAAATAGTATGAAAAAAAAGGGAAGTTTTAAGCCTGATTTCTTTCAGCACTACAGCCAAGTTGATACAGGGTTTCTCAGGATGGAATGTAGAGTGGCATGGAGATTTCAGACACCAATCAATCTGAATGTCAGGGAAGGAAGACTTAAAAAAAAATTCTAATTCACGACGCAAATACTGTCACATACAACATAGCTTATCTATTTAGTTTAGGATGCATAGGCACAGGGAACAAAATGAAACCTAAATGCATCTTAAAAACAGGTAACACTAGATATAAATACGCATCTTTTTTTTATGCGATTTGCCTTCCATAACAGGTAAAACTTTTAGAATACTATTACCAAGCACACTCTTGCCCTTCCTCCTTCCTGATACACACTTTCAGGGAAGAGATTAAGACATTATATATTTATCCACATAAAAAAATACAAGTAGTAAAGAGATTATGACAGGAGAATTAGACATGCATACAGTAAATATTCTACTATTTGATACTACTCTTCTTTAGTCTTTTAAGTATTTAAAGTCCAAATCTTCAAAGTTAAACTTTACCAGGAAATGATGACCAGCTGTGCAGTACCAGTTCTCCATTCTTCAACTGTCCTTTATAGTCAAATACCATGGTATTTACCCAGGCTACAGGATAATGCTGTCAAAGGAAAAAAATTTTACATGGAAACTAAGATGCCAGTGAACATTTCTCTACAGCAAGCACTACAATGTAAGTAAAATTGAGAGGGTTAGTTTTTTTTAAAATGGTGATGTCTTTTAGAAAAGCAGTTAAACACATGCATAGTTTTCAGTATATACAACAGTACCACTGAGGGAAATAAGACTTAATTTTAAGGGTGTCAGTCTGCCAGTGTAAAAATACACATTTCCCTGAATGTGAACCTTTCCCTGAATGTAAGCCTAGATGCTTATTTTTTCATCTTTTCCCCAATCACAACTCATCTAGAGTTCAGAACAAAACTGACCTTTTAAAATACAATTCTTTAAACAGCCATTTGCCAACTGGCCTACTACCAACATTTTCATGCCTTTTCCAGTGTCTGAGAAGTAGGAAAAGTTTTTTCATACCAAGATGTGCAATTCTTAATACATATGCTCTTTTTAAAGTTTTGGGTTTGGGTTTTTTTTTTTCATTTTGCATTCTTGAACACTAAAGTGAGGACAATGGAAGATTTCTGGATACTCATTTCAATATAATTCAGAGGTACACCCAAGAAAAACAAATGAAGTAATTACCACTTTTCCTGCTTTCCTAATGGTTTGGTATTTGGAAGGATTCATTGCCTTAGTTGACTTTTTAGTTTTCATCTTATCCATCACAGCATAAACTGCAAAGCAGAGCCTTGCCATTCTTGGGAGATCACAGACATTTATTTCAAACTCTAGTACTTCATTCCAAACGTGGTCACTTCTCCCAGATATTTCTGTGCTTACAATGGTTTTACAAAGGAGCTCTGTACCATGGAAAAGACCAGCCCTAACATGAACCTGCAATAAAGAAATTAGAAATTTTTAAGCTTGCCACAGAACCTACAGAATTCTGCACAGAATATTATACAGAACATATAT